>JADRCH010000131.1:1760984-1978879 GCA_019843965.1 Rhynchomys soricoides | reverse complement strand
TTCTTCTTCTTCTTCTTCTTCTTCTTCTTCTTCTTCTTCTTCTTCTTGTTCTTGTTGTTGTTGTTGTTGTTGTTCTTCTTCTTCTTCTTCTTCTTCTTCTTCTTCTTCTTCTTCTTCTTCTTCTTCCTCCTCCTCCTCCTCCTCCTCCTCTTCCTCCTCCTCCTCCTCTCTTCTTCTTCTTCTTCTCCTCCTCCTCCTCCTCCTCCTCCTCCTCCTCCTTCCTCCTCCTCCTCCTCCTCCTCCTCCTCCTCCTCCTCCTTCTTCTTTATATTCCTTCTTTATATTTAATCCTTTTTTAACACTGTTAACACTCCAGTTTTCATACCTTTCCTGGACCACCCTCCCACTGTTCCTTCCATATCCCATACCTCCTCTCTTCCCCCCCTGAACCCTCCTCCCCCCCCCCCATCTCCAAGAGGATGTTGCCACACCTCCACCCAACCAGACCTCTAAAATTCCCTGGGGCCTCCAGTATCTTAAGGGTTAGGTGCTTCTCTGACTGAACCCAGGCCGGGCAGTCCTCTGCTGTATATGTGTTGTGGGCCTCATATCAGCTGATGTATGCTGCCTGATTGGTGATCCAGTGTCTGTGAGATCTTGGGGGTCCAGGTTATTTGGGACTGCTAGTCCTCCTACAGGGTCGCCCTTCTCCTCAGCTTCTTCCAGCTTTTTCCTAATTCAACCACAGGAATCACCAGCTTCTGTCCACTGGTTTGGTGCAAATATCTGCATCTGACTCTTTCAGCTACTTGTTGGGTCTTCTGGAGTGTGGTCATGCTAAGTCCCTTTTTGTGAGCACTCCATAGCCTCAGCAATAGTGTCAGGCCTTGGGACATCCCTTTGAGCTGGGTCCCACTTTGTGCCTGTCGCTGGACCTTCTTTTCCTCAGGCTCCTCTCCATTTCCATCCCTGCAGTTCTTTCAGACAGGAACACTTATGGGTCAGAGTTTTGACTGTGGAATGACAACCCCATCACTCACTTGATGTCCTGTCTTTCTACTGGAGGCAGGCTCTACAAGTTCCCTCTCCCCTTTGTAGGGCATTTCATCTAAGATCCCTCTCTTTGAGTCCTGAGACCTCTCATCTCCCAGGTTTCTGGTACATTCTGGGGAGTCTCCCCAAGCTCCTACCTCTTGAGGTTGCCTGTTGCCATTCTTTCTGCACCATCAAAAGTTGAGTTTTGTCGGGCAGTGGTGGCGCACACCTTTAATCCCAGCACTTGGGATGCAGAGGCAGGCAGATTTCTGAGTTCGAGGCCAGCCTGGTCTACAGAGTGAGTTCCAGGACAGCCAGTGCTATAAAAAAACAAACAAACAAAAAAGTTGAGTGTCATGAATGCCTAGCAGAGCCCCTATCCAGTCCTTTTCTTCCTCTCTGTATCCCAGGTGCATCAAATGAGGATCTTTAATGGTCATTTGAGAAGCAAACTTCTTCAAACTTTGTGTTGTATCTATATCATTTGTTTTTTTGTAATACATATACTTTAAGGATTCCTTTGTCAACTCTTCACAAATTTATTTTCAGACATCACTCTAAATTCCCCTTTCTTTACTAGAGAGACTGGTATATAACAAAGCAGAAGGAACTGGCCTTTATGAAAATCATTATTGATAATCTGTAGGTTAAACATCATATCTTGATTTTTCATTTATCATGTATACAGCCATGTTCTTATCAATTTTAATGCATATTTATTTAAACCCAGAGCTAATTTTACTTCCCTTCTAAAATCTTCTCAGCTTACCTTTGCAAAGTGCTTTGTTTCATATTTTACATTCCCCCTCCCACACTACAACTTTCAGCAAATTAAAATGACTTGAGAAGAAGAGTCTATAATTTGTAAGAGAAGGTACATCTGTTACTGAACTATCCAAGTTGCATCATGTGTACCACCTGTGCAGAAGAGGAGCTCACTGAAGCTCACTGAAGGACTGTGGATTCCAACCTGTCTAGGAAATCAAGAAGTCTGAGAGTCGCATCAAGTACTACTGCTAACTAGATATGCTTTAATCAGTCATTGCCTTAGATGAGTCAAGCTCCTATTACAGAATACTATAGACTTAGATGATTATTTAAAACAATACAGAATTTTTTTCACATAGTTCTGAATGCTGTTTACTATCAGCCATAAGCAGATGTAGTGAATAGGGATAGCTTCTCCTGTCTCTCCAGGTTTTTATTTTGTAGAAAGTGAAATTATACCTCTTTAAAAGGTATGAATACTATTCACCAGTTCTCCAACATATCCCCTAAACAAGTCCTAATCTTAATTCTATTGTTTGTAGGCTAGGATTTCAACATATGATCAAAAGACAGTCCTATTTTTACCTTGTAAATTGTAGGGAACTATTTATAAAAGGAAATATAAGTGGGTACTTTTAAAGAGTATTTTCAATATTAAACACTTCCAAATTCAGCTGCTACTTATACCAGGGATAACATGAAAATCTAATAAAAGTGGCAATTAAACTCTCCATAAAAAATATTTATCATCCCTGCCAGGGGAACAAAGTCCATTCATTTTCAAAAAATTGATTTCAGTACTGTGGAGTCTAATATTAAGCATGTATGATTGGTACAAAGGAGATGATATTATGTAAGATTCATGAGTGAGGCCACGTTTACTCATTAGCTGCTAGTTGTTTGTTATTTAAATAGCTGCCAACAATCAATCAACTTAAAAATGAAAAACATATACCCAAATTGAGAATTTTTTAGCATTCCTAATTTTTTTCCCAAATTAAGGAAAAGCATTAGTAAGAAATAGGCATTAATCCTGGACTTTGCATTTGCTAAGTGTAATCTACCACTGAGCTAGGGACCCAACTGAATTTCCAATTTTTAACAAAATAGTTAGTAGATACCAGCATAAGTAAATGCTGTTCCATTTTACATAAATGCAAATGCATGCAAATATATTTGTGTATTTATATATTTTTAAATTTCAGTCAATTTTCAGTGTTAAAGGAGGTAATAAGAGTGTACTTATGAACCCCACCTTTAAAGAAAATTAAATGTTTCTAATTGTAGCATTTTTTTTATTACTGTGTCAAACAATTCACCATTGTCTCTTCTTATGTCCTAACAGCTTAATAATTGGCCCCCGAATTCCTGAAATTTTAACAAGTAGCCCTCAGAGGCTGGAAAACAGTTCCATGCAAACTTCACAAACTTACATAGTTTTGCTCTGGTGGGTCTAGTGGGTCAGCCAATAACAGAGGCAGAATCTAGAATGAGTGTTGGCAGCTGCCCCCCCCCATTGTCTTTTTGTGTAAATAAAGTTTTATTGGAACAAATATGTAACTTATATATGAATTTATTCCTTATTATATGTTGCATAAACATCCATTGTCGACGACTGGTTTCATACTTCAGGAGAAGAGAACATTGAGAAAGAAGAAATAAGGCCTAAAATATTAACTAAGCCTCATGTGTCTTTCCCTGTCAGTTCAGCATGTTCAGTGATGCTCTTCATGTTCAGAGCATGTTGGAACAGTTACATTAGTGATACTTTAGGTGTAGATTTTGATGTCACTAGGAGACACAATCTCACAACAAACTCCATCCCTGATCTGGCTCTGACAATCTTTCTCCTTCTTCTTACAATGTTTCCTAAGTCTTGGGTTCAGGAATTATGTTGTAAATGTGTCCACTGGGCTCCACAAGTCTGCATTTTGACTGGTTATAGGATTTGGTAGTGATTTTTATTTATGGTAAAGAGATGTTTCCTTGGTAGGGGCTGAAGACTATACCTATCTGTGAGTGTGTGTGTGTGTGTGTGTGTGTGTGTGTGTGTGTGTATGTGTATGCATTCAATAACGATAGAAAAAGAGGTTATGTATTGGAGGGAGCGGAGAGAGGTAGGTGGGAAGATTTGGAGGGATGAAAAGAGAGAAAAGAGAGAAACATTCAGTCTCAAAAAATAAAAAATAAAAATATTTCTAAGTCGCTTTACAAATCAGCTAATTGATTTGGAATTCAGGAGACTTGGAAATGTAGATATTAAGGCTTTACGTAAAACATACTAAATAAGCTAAGTCTGTGAATTTTACAAGATGCTCAGGTGGGCCTATGCAAATTAAGTACTGAGTACCAGCTACTGGTCCTGATCAGGCATACATACTAGCACTCAGAAAACATTAAAATTCAAAAGACCTCCAACCTATGACCAAGCATGCTCACCCAAAAATTCTAAATGAGGAAAGAAATAGATACAGAGATATGCACTAAAAGTATTGGCCTGTAAGATTCTGGGTGCTCAATGACCGTGGGGAAGGGCAAGTAGGCTGAGACTCAGGCTCAAACCTGATGGGTTTTGTTTGTTTGTATGTATGTATGTTTAGCTATGAGATTCTTGAGTCCTACTTTTAAATCTTTGAAATGATTGAACTCTACGTATGTGAGATAAATCCTTCCATAAAGTCAATTGATTTGGAACTCTCACTGTATCTATAAAGTAAATGTTTAGGAACATAGGCTACCATTTATTGACTAATTAGTGACCATCACCTGATCAAGCAGACTGAACTGGACATCCTGGCATAGTGAGTGTTTGCATCTAAAGAAAGAGTTGGGTAGGGGGAGATGTGTGCATTGGATGCACAAAAGAACAGTGTACCAGAATAACTAATCAGCATCTGGCTTTAGTATCTTAGAAAGGTGAACATGATTCATTGCTCTAAAATAATAAACACTGTTTTCATCACTTATTTTTGATAGCAAAAGAAATGATTTTGGGGTTTGGTCATTCCATATGTTCTAATAAGCTTTTTACAAGGACACCTTGTTAAAGTAACCAAATGGTAATTATTTTCTTCAGAAGCTAAGCCTTTTTTACTATTTTGGTGGTCCAAAAGGGTTTTGTTTTGTTTTGTTTTGGCTTGTTTTTTTTGTTTTTGTTTTTGTTTTTTGTTTTTTGTTTTTTGTTTTTTGGTTTTTGTTTTGTTTTGTTTTTTTGCTTTTTTTAATACATAGAATGATAGCAGTGTTTTCATCCCACAGAACTAACTACAGAATACATTTTATTCAAAGAAGACACTGATGGTTGTATAGCTCCAGAGGATAATCCTTGAAACCACCCCCCCAACCCCCCACACATATACCAGACACAAACATACACACACATATAACACACACACACACAGAGAGAGAGAGAGAGAGAGAGAGAGAGAGAGACATACACAAAAGTAAACTTCTAAAAAATCATACAAAATAACCCAAAATATTTTCTATGAGTTGAAATGATAAAGGCTTCCACTTGTAATGAGATCCTAGTTGAAACAACTCTTTAGATTTCTCCTGGGGTATGTACTTGCCAAAGACAGACATAATATTTTCTCATTATTAGCCCTTCAGCAGAAAAGAAACTGGGTATCATGTTCTTTTCCATCTCGCTGAGGAAAGGACATTTGAACTGGTAATTTAGAACATGGAAATGAAGGAGAAGTGGCTAGGGAACTCACAGTGATGCATAATTATTTCTCTGAAGGAGACAGGCTGTGAATACTTGTGTTGATTCTGCTTTGAGAGGCGCTCTCCTGAGGAATCTGATTTAGGAAGAGGTGAAATCATTGGAACAGCTCCACATGAGCTCAGACACCTCATTTATTTATTATGTCTCATGGTACTCTGAGAATCTAGTATGACCACCAAAAGAGATGTCAAATGACCCAAGGTGTATTTAGATATTAGTTACCATGGTGTGTGTGTGTGTGTGTGTGTGTGTGTTCATCTCTATGGTATTTTATGTTAATATACACATCTGTATGGTTTAAAGGAAGCCAGTTTTTGTAAATGAAATTTGAGCTTCTAAACCCCTCTGTACTCATTTCAAGAAATAATGTTAGTGTGGACCCATATGCCATTATCTGTACAAGAAGCAGAAGTAGTGAGAGCTAGACCTGCCAGCTGTGACTCATGATAGAACCTTCAGGACTACTTTATAAAATAGCAATGCTTTCACAGTATCACCATCATGCAGTCCAAACACTAGCCTGAAAAAAAAAAAAAAAAACCCACAGACCACCCACTTTTTAACTTGTTGCACCATCTTTTCACAAGAAGTGCTCATGATTCTCCTTATACACCCATTGAACATTAAAAGTAAAAACTGAAAGAAAATAAAGCCAACACTGTGTGAGAGGAGTGCATGGGCAACATTGAATGAAGGAAGTAATGTAGTTATATATTAATTAAACATTATTAAATAAAACATTTCATGACACTCAGAATAGAAGCCGCAGCACCAGAAGTATACTGAAAAGAAGCCCAGGCTTTGCTTGGTCACCAGCCTGCCATTTCTGTTTTTCCTTGACTGCTGTACTTCTTATCTCTTACAACTTCCCAGACCCAGTCACTGTTTTCTATTATCTATGTAATAGATAATACATAGAGAGGACTCTTCTAAAGCTATGCCAATGACTTCAATGCCATCCTTTAACTCTAAATGTTGCTAATGCTCTTTATTATTCTTGCAGAAACACCAAAAGCTGTAAAGGGCTTACACTTGTTATTTTATTTTTTTTGAACAATGTCATAATATACATAATGTACTATGATTATATTGACCCCCATTGTACTCAAATCCTCACCTCTTCTGAATCCTTTCATATTTTCAACCAGTTGGCCTTCTATTTTCATGATCCACTGAATTTAGTTAGAGTTTGCTTACATGAGCATTTGTAGAGAGCCATTTGCAGGAACATGGGGAACTCTCCAGTTGAGAAACAACTGGAGAAAATGTCACTCATTAATTGCCAATAGTTCATCCAGAAGCCTTTTTCTCATTTATCTCCAGGATCTATCAACACAAATTTCAGGGAAGTACCTTGTGATCATCAACTTCAAGACATTTCCTTTCATAGTATTGAATTTCAGCTATTAACACTGTTTTCTTGAGGGGTAGGGGAAATTATATTTATTTCTTTCAGTGGGACTTTTCCTGCCAGATTCTTATTAAAATTTATACAGACAAATCTTATGAACATCACTGGCATTTAGAATTTATTAAAGTCTGTACAGGTAAAGATGAAGAGTTGCACTAGTCATGCATGCCTGCTTTCATTCACCATGGCTAAATAATCTCATGGTCTAGTGCTGAATGCTTGTTTATTTGTTTTCTCCTGAGTGGACATTCAGCTAGTGGATAGCTGTAATGTGAGCTTCTCTGACTAGTCTCTCTGAATTGTTGCCCAGCTGTAATTTAGGTTGCCAGTTTAGGTTGTTTCTCTTTAATGTGTATCATAAATGCTATGATTTTTACAATATAAAGTATGTGGCAGCTCCTAATTGAACAAATCTATGTCTTTTGGTCGTATTTTGGTAATTCCCACCATATTTCAAGCTTTTTATTATTATTACATCTATTATAGTGATTTATGAAAAGGGATCCTTGTTATTAGGCTTGTGATTGTTTGGGAGTAGCATAAATCTCAAACACACAGACAGCAAATTTATGTTGTGTGCTCTGGTTGATCCAATAAACAACCATCCTCACACTGCCCTCTATCTCTTGAGACTCTCCTGTTTCCCAAGTCTACAAATTTTGAAATTAGGTCAGTCAATAACCCTCTAATGAGTCTAGATATTCAAGTGAAATGAAAAGTTATACTTCTCACCTTAAATCAAAAGCATAAAATGACTATGTGTGGTGAAGAAGGTATGTTCAAATCTGAGCTAGGTGTCTACATGCCTAAAACTACATGTCTCATGCCAGGTACCCAAGCTCCAAATCCAATGCTACCATTGTCAGAGGAAATTTAAAGAATGGCACCAGTCAGTATATAAATTATAAAAGAAGGAAACATCCTTTCTGTGCCTATGGAGAAAGTTTTATGAGATCACACCAGTCACAATATTCTCTTCAGACAAAATGTAATCCACATGAGATCTTTTTTTAAATTCCAAGATGGTTGGGAAAAGTGAAGAAGCTGCCAAAGAAATGTTTAAAGATAGCAGATTGCTTTAATTTCACAAATTGAGGCAATGTAGCCGTCTCTTCATGCATACATACATACATTCATATACATACATACATATGAGAACAATGAGAAATTAGAATAAAATATCCAGTGATGGCTATATATAGTGATGAAGAAGGCTCTGATAAATAGACATTCAGCATAGTATATAATTTACTTACAGCCAGAGAAGATATTATATAGCTACTGTACATCTAGAAAGAAAAACAAAAACAAGAAGGAAAATGTCTGGAAAATAAATGTCTAAACTTCAAAAGACAGATAAATCTAATTGAGTTTAAAAAAAAATAGAATGGCTTTAAGGTGGAAGTAATTCTAATTTGCCCCTCTAAATTTTCTTGAGCCTTTAAGTATTATAGGGTATCTGCTTCCTGTGCCGTGTTAGGAGACAACACATCTTTTGCATGGATGGCTGAACATTTTATGCCAGCTTCTGAGGTCTATTCCAAGAAGAAAATCAAGAAGTGTAGTGGAAGTAGCCTAATACTCAGATTATAAATAAATAGAACAGTTATCATCGGAGAAAATCCATAGAAACATTTGTTTTGAACAAAAAATGTCAATGAATAATAAAATGAGTGTGGGAAAGTGTATGGTAAACAGAATTTCTTTATATTCTCTTAAAAGAATCTATATAAGATACTATTTACAAATACAAAAGGCAACAAAAACAACAGCCATGTGAAACTTACTTTAAAATTGTTAGTCAAGAGGTCCAAAAGACCTTCCACAATAATATTGGTTATTGTCATTGGCCTTGGTTGCTTCCAAGTACTTAAAGGTAAGACTCTATTGTTGAGGAAACCACACATATCATACAGAAGACTTGAAGGAATCATACTAGATTTGACCCAGAAGACTCCTTTCTGTGGACTAGCTCTCATAGTTTTGAGGGTGCTATGCAAGCTGCCAAAACAGGGTAGAGATCAATAGTACTACCCATCTGTAAAACTGTAAATCATGACAACATCTAGCCAGACAAAATATCCTGAATGGGTGCTATAACAACACTTATATATTGGAGCAACCAATACCTATCTATTTGGACTTAAAGCCCACTCAGTAGGTTTGCATTCATGCCTGGTACTATAAGCCTAGCTAACTACAACCTCATAAACCACAGAAGAAACCTACTACTGCCATTTTCCTTAACGAAACTGTTTTCTAGCTGTATTCTATATACTTACCCTATACCCACAAATAAGTAGCTTTCATTCCCCTCATCAATGATATTTCTATTTGCAGTAAATGCATGCTACTACAGAGATCCACAACTGATTAAAAAGCAGAGAAAAAAATGACCTTGGGGCACTATGCTCCAATTGGTATATCAGCAATACAACCCTTGAAGAGCAAGGAACAAAGAAGAAGAGGTAGAAATATTTTAAAAGGTAGAGGATCAGAATGTCAACTGCAAGGTTATATCTTCTAGACATGACAAAGATGCTTCACCAATGAGATCTCAACAGTATGACTACCTCAACAAGTCTTGCATAGTGACCATATCAACTGATATGTCAATTTGAATGGGAGAAAAACATTTTGAGTCTCCATATCAATTACTGACATTACATTTTGTCCAATATTGTCCTAGGATAATAAAATGTCCATGCTTAAAATATACTCCACAAGCAATTGTTGATTGAGTGGCAAAGCTGGAATCAGTTTACTATGGTTAGTGTCCTTGGTATTTTCTCAGTGATACCTTTTTAGATGTATGTCTTCCCTTGGTAGTCACAGCTGCAGTTCAGTTCATCTGGTCTTAACACTAAGGCTTTTAAAATAATCTAAATAGGGTATAATACAAACACATGGGAATGAGGGTTCTGGGTGATTATCCATTCTTTAAAACATTTGAGACCAGACAAGAAGGGTTCAGATTTCAAGTTTCGAGATATATGTTTAGACTATTGAGTTAGCTGAAAGTTTTTAAAATGTTTTTTTGATTTTTGGCACATTTTGAGAGACATTTTATGAGGCTGTATCCTTAGATAAAGAGTTATAGGCTTCTGAGAGAAGGAGATTGTTTCTCCCAGGATGAGCCCTTTTATAGTATAACCAACACCAAACAGTTAGTCCTAAACACATGTGTATATGGTTGTCTTAGTTGCATTTTATTGGTATACACCATGATGAAGGTAACTCAGAAAGTATTTGATGTGAGGTCTCACAGTTACAGAAGTTTAGAGACAATAATTATTATGTGGGGAGCATGGCAGCAGGCAGACAGGTAAGGCACTGGAGTAGTAGCTGAGAGCTTATGTCTAATCTACAAGCACAAGTCAGAGAGTGATCCAACTGATAATTGCTTGGAATTTTAAAACTGCAAAATCCATTCCCCAAGGATGTACCTCCTCCAATGAGGCCATATCTGAAACTCTATCTAAACATTTCCTCTAACTGGGGACCAAGAACTCAAATATATGACCCTATGGGTATCATTCTTATTCAGACCACTACAGTGACCAACATTTAATTGACCATAAATGCACAAGCACACTCGCACATGCAACACACACACACACACATGCACTCACATGCACACACGTGTGCACACATGCATGTATGTACACACACAAATGCACAGAGATGCACACACAAACACATAAAAACACACTACATATAGATTATATTCACGGAAGAATGTAGAGAAACATGGGAAGTATATAGGGAAAAGGAAAGGGGGCAGATTATATAAACACAGTACTCATGTATGAAATACTCATTATAATAAAAACTTTAACTAACAAAAGCAAATTTACCATAGAGAAACCAGTCAGAAACCACCTTAGGTGAATGAACCAAACCAAAATTATCTTTAATAGGATAAAACAATGAAGTGTCTCATAATATAATATACTGAGGACTATTAGTTTGTGGTATTGTCAAAAGTGTACAACATGAGTTTATACATAAAGAAACCTAAAAATGTCTAAGGAATGGTCACAGTCCTGATATGCTTGTAAAAGCAAGACTACTATGTATAGCACAATGTCTTTTTATCATTCAGGAACAAAAGGCCAGTAGGAAAAAATCTGAATAAATATGAATGATACTGGATGGATAATAAATAACAAGGTAGGCAATTGGTTTACTATTCATGAAAAATTTATTTTGGCAATGTGAGATGACTGTCACATAAAAAAGAGTCTGGGAAGTTTAGGAAACCTTTGTATTTAATCCTCATAAAAATTATGAAATCTACAAACATTATTTATATATATATAAATATATATATATTTATATATATTTCTAATACCTTTATACTTCAATAGTGATGGGGGTTGATCATAGTCTTGTAAGATATTTTTCCTCACTGAGAAAATTAAACATATGAAGCAGCATTAGTATTCTAAAATTTGTATTAATTTTAAACACCCTTTTATATTTGTCAAGTAGCTGTCTCTGTTATCTAATTTAATATAAAATATATGAAACATATACACAAGTTACAAATAGTTAATTATCCTGAAATAGTCCAATATTAGAGGTCATGGAAAATGCCCAGAGAACTGAAAACCAGTAGAAAAAATGGGGAACACAGATGCTGAACACATGCAGTAATGGATGGTTAGATTCCTGTTTTATAAATACCTCAACCCATGACAGTTTTGTTCACAAACTAAAGTCTCCAAATAGAATTACCTAAAACAATGAGGAAGAATGTCCTACTAAAACTAAAAAGTAAACTTTCAAACAATTATGAGCTAAGATGTGTGGGATTTTCTATTTTGATAGAAAAGGTTGATGAGAACAGCCATTACTTTGATAATGATAGGTAAAATTATTTACTGTCCTTATCAGAATCTCTGTGTCCTAGAACTGAAATACAGATGGAGACGTATGTGTACCACTTTCATAGGAGTCTGGGGAGCTTCTTCAAAGTAAGCAAAAGCAATATCTATTGTTACAGCTAAGGTCATGTACCAATAACTGATAGCAACAATATAAAGCAGTTTTTTAAGTCACTGTGTAAGTGAAGAATGTGTTTTTTACTCTTCATCATATCCAGACACCCAGATAAGTAACTGGCAGAATCCTGAGTAAGAATATACATTTAATAGTAAAACATGAAGATGAAAATCAATGCTTTTCTTCACTTAAAAAACTGAACAAACCTACATTACAAAATAATTTCAATGGTTAATATCTAAAATTAGCCAAAATAAACTAGGTATGTACTGACCAAGTTTGTATTTATATGGAAAAAACAGACATGACTTTAATTCTAGCCTCTCCAGGTCCTACCTATATTGTCATAAAAATATCTTGTAATACTTCAAGAATCCATTTCTGCCCTGTACATCAGAGTTAATAGTAATTATATTTCGCAGTTCAGATTTAAGTTTTAAAAACTCAAATGAGGTAAGTGTTAGTTTATTTATGAAGGCACTGACATCAGAAACTTTATAATAATTGAAATTATTTAATGTTTAATAATATATTGATGCAATATATTCCAAATCACCAAATTACAATAGTCAATTAATGACTATAACCAATGAAGAAGGAAAACTTAGTAGGATATTTAGTAAGACTCAGTGTTATTCTCAATCAAAATGATATCATAAAGTTAATATTTTGATATATCCCTAATAATGTTTTCAGTTATATTTTATTGGACATCAGCAATGGATGGTATTTTATAATAAAAATCATCTAATGCACTTGAATTGCCCTTGACTCATAGTAATTTATCAACAAATAATGGATCTATGAGATGACACAAAATGATGTTGACAAGACAGTATCAGTGATGAGAGAGAAAACAAATGACAAGATAAAAAATTTAAAAGGCTGTATTTCTCAGTCATCACTATGCACATCATGGTCCCATGGGCTTAAGGAAAATGTGGGTGCTGTAATCATTGTACAAAGACAAACTGGTGAGAGATTTCAGTACCAGGAGACAGTTTCAAGGGTAAATATTTTCTTTGTGAAATTTTTTTGTTAACAGATGAAAAATTTAATTGTGAACTGAGACTTTATCAAAGTTCCTTCTAGTATTGAAATCTTTCCAATATTTTCTTTAGCCTGACAGTTTGGTTATACATTCCTGGTATCCTTCTAAAAACAAAAGTCAACAATGATCTTTGTTATTAGCTAGTTAGAAAATCTCACATAAATGTACAAAGTTTACACAAATAATTACCTTCCTCCCAGAGAAATTAACATGTTTCCTGATCCTGTTGTTTGATCAAAAATACAATGTCTTTCCTATAGAGCTGAAGCATATAATACTATCAGCTCATACTACTTTAAACAGAGGACAAGATGGTTGCATGAAATATCCCAAATGGCACATATTCCAAGTGTAACATTGATTTCAATTTGGAATATGTAAGAATATCACTAATGTTTGTTGTGGCAGAACCATGAGTTTTGGGCTGTTAAGTATGAATTAGCTGTCTGTTTTCTTTTCTTATTATTGTATTCTAAAAGCTCTAAATTGCATGTATTATACATTAAGAAGATAATTGGCCTAAACTGAGGCATGCTGAGCTATATTTTGCAAAAGGATAAAAATAAAATAACCATTTCAAAGTTAGCAAGATAAAATTAGAGAGTTTCTCAAGTATAAACAAAACCACACCCATTGTAGCTATCACAATTGCAGTGAAAAGTCACTACTACATCCTTCATTTCCCAGGGTACCATTTCACAAGGAGCATCACTCATTGTCTTAGCCAGGGTTTTCTAGAATAGAATTGAAAGAATGAATGTTCATTGTAAAGAGAATTATATTAGAAATATTTACATCGGAGATGATACAGAGCATCATCAGCCACAGAGCACAAGGCTTCTATCTATGGTAAGTGAAGTGATCCTTGTATGATTTTACTTTATGAAGATCATTATGGTTCTGTATTGTGAATAAAAGAATAGACCAGAAGCAAAAGAGAAAACTTATTTGAAGAATATGCATTAAATTATTAAAAATGGAAGGTGAAAAACTAATAGTGAATAAAGTTGATTTATTGATAGATCTGATTAAGTGATTTTCAAAGAAGGAAGGAGAATGCTTTCATCCAATATTTTTTTGTAATGTGAGGATGGTAATCACCACTCACCAATGATTAGACGTAAAAGAGTGACTGAAGAGAAAGTTTTGTGGAAAGAGATGGGTTATTGCTAGTACTTAGGGTCAGAAAGATGAGAAGAGTCCAGTAAAGAATAATGAGAAGGGTCCTCTGGAGCACTGAGCAGAAACAGGGATATGTGAGCTCTTCTCTTGCAAGCCTTTTTCATTAAATCCCCAAGCACAACAGAGACAGAGTTAATGAATGGAAAGCACATGGTAAAACACTCAGGCAGTCAACAGAGATGCAATAAGTGGCTATGCTAAGCAGTGATGAACAAAGTTCCAGCACAAAGCCAATCATAGGACCCTGTGATTTCAAGAGTAGCATTAAATTCTCCTGTAGGTAGAAAACATCTGCTTTTTCAAATTAAGACCAAGGTGAAAGAGAGTACCTTTTTAATGACCTTACTTTTAGAATATATGTGTAGCCCAGGGTGGTAACATACATGGGCTTATATTTCCCTTTCAAGACCAGAAAAAAATATATGGTTTTGAATGTGACACTGTCCCATGTCCTCAACCTATCAGTGTTAACTTCCCTGTGTAAAGACATCACTTATCCAACATGAACCCATATTTCTATCACTGTTTTCACTATAGATAAAGAGGATGAGTTTATTCCTTTCCACCAGTCATGGCCTTGGCTTTGAATTTCTCTGTAAGCCAGATGGCACACACATCACAGGAAAGAGCCAAATACTGATGTCAATAAACTCATGCTTAGTAAAACTATATTTTATCTAAAATCCAAAAGGCTAAAATCTTTAAGGGCATTGGTACTTTAGGAGACACATACTAAAACACAGCATTACTGGTTTAAAGCCTCTTAACATTGATTACATGATTAATAATTTATATTTCATTATTCAGTGAAAATAAAGCTAAATGTAAAGATTGAATCTGTTAACTATTATTCTCAAGATTATTGAGATTATTAGTATTATTAATCAAGATTATTATCTTGATTATTAATTCAAGAAAGTTTTGTATACTGTTTTACAGAAGAAAACTGTTTTATTATAACAAAAATGGTATAACACTTCAAAAGTTATTATGTGCAAGCATTTTCAAAACTTCAAACCAGTTTACCATTCAATATTGATTTGAAAGTACATCTATTCATTCATTATATTATGCTAGGTACTCATTTAAGCACTAGTGATAACACAGAAAAGTGTTCTTTCCCATCTAAACTATGTCTTAATAGAGAGATCCAAGTCCCCAGGAATCTGTCTGCAATGAGGTAATAGTTGTCTAAGTGGAACTCACCACAGACAATCATCTATACCTAAAAATTTATGAATATGGGACATTAGTGTTTTCTCTGCTTGCCCCTCACAGGGCTATAGAGGAAGAGAATAGTAAGACAATATTCTCCTTCCCTCTAATGTTGTAGTGGTATACACTCTTGATCCCTAAAGACAACTGCAAACCTAAGACTACTACCTTAGTAGCAGATCCATGTTCATGATCAAATATTTTGTTAATGAGAATCACAAAGACAGGGTGAGAGAGAGAGAGAGAGAGAGAGAGAGAGAGAGAGAGAGAGAGAGAGGTGGGGGGAGCCAAGAATAGTATGTTGTATACAGAGGCAGACACTAGAGTCATGAATGAAGAGATACTCTCACAAGTTACCAGCAGCTTAACATCAAGAGGCCCCAAATGGAGATTGTGCTCTGTATATTAGAACAATATAGGAAATATTCAGTATACCTGTTGCCCATAAAACTTCTGCTGAGAAAGTGTCTCTTCAAATATTAAGAGATGAGGAAAGAGTCCTGAAATTGACAAAAGAAGGCACTGAGAAAACCATGAGAATGTATTCTTTTCTAGAAGTTAATATTAACACTAAATACTGATTGCTGTGTATATGTACATGTGCACAAACACACACATGCATGCACAAGCACACAGAGTAAGCATGTCTCATAATGTTTTGGAATTAAATGAACTAAAATATCAAGGCAAGAGCTTAGGATTGGGGACACAGAAGAAAGGAAAATGTAAAAAATTCTCCAGATTTCCACAGTGTAGGGAACAGAAGTGAGAGGACTTGGAGTCACCATTCTAGACTAAGATGAAAGAGAAAAGTGATATTGTGCTGTTATACTTTCCTCATAATAAAGAAGTACATACATTGTTATGCAGAGAGAGAAGGAAGGAAGCGAGTGTTAATATGTAGAATATGCACACAACCTATGTTTGTAGCAAAGACACCTTTTAGAATGGAAGAACAATGAATACTGAGGAATTGTTTTTGGGGGATAGTCTGGGAGAATTGCTAACCAAATGAAATAGTATGAAAGTTCAGAAAAAATGCATTGGATTATTTCAATCTTCTTGTATTGGTTGAGGCTTGTTTTGTGTCTGATTATATATTCAGTTTTGGAGAAGGTACCATGAAGTGATAAGAAAAATGTATATTCTTTTGTTTTAGGGTGAAAAGTTCTGTAAATATCTGTTAAGTCCATTTGCTTCATAACTTTTTTTAGTTTCATTGAGTCATTGTTTAGTTTCTGTTTCCATGATCTGTCCATTGGTGAGAGTATGGTATTAAAGTCTCCTACTATTATTGTGTGAGGTTCAATGTGTGCTTTGAGCTTCAGTAATGTTTCTTTTACAAATGTGGGTGCCCTTGCATTTGGGGCTTAGATGTTCAAAATTGAGAGTTCCTCTTGGTGGATTTTTCCTTTGATGACAACTTTTGGTCGAAAGTCTATTTTATTGGATACTAAAATCGCTACTCCAGCTTGTTCCTTGGGACTATTTGCCTGAAAAATAAAATATTTCCATCCTTTTACTTTGAGGTAGTGTCTGTCTTTGCCATTGAAGTCTTTCCTGTATGCAGCAAAATGCTGAGTCCTGTTTACAGATCCAGCCTGTTAGTCTATGTCTTTTTATTGGGAAATTGAGTTCATTGATATTCAGAGATATTAAGGACCACTGATTGTTGCTTCCTGTTATTTTTGTTGTTAGAGATGGAATTAAGCTTGTGTGGTTCTCTTATTTTGGGTTTGTTGTGAAAAGATTAGTTTCTTTCTTTTTCTTGGGTGTAATTTCCATCATTGTGTTAGAGTTTTCTTTCTATTATCCTCTCTGTAGGACTGGATTGTTGGAAAGATATTAAATTTTGTTTTGTGATAGAATATCTTGGATTTTCCCTCTATGGTAATTGAGAGTTTTGCTAGATATAGTAGCCTGAGCTGGCATTTTTGTTCTCTTAGGGTCTGTATGACATCTGCCCAATATCTTCTGGCTTTTATTCTCTGTGGAGAAGTCTGGTATAATTCTGATGTTTTTCCCTTTATATGTTACTTAATCCTTTTCCCTTTCAATATTCTTTCTTTGTTTTATGAATTTGGTGATTTAATTATTATGTGATGGGAGGGATTTCTTTTCTGGTACCATCTGCT
The DNA here is from genome assembly GCA_019843965.1 of Rhynchomys soricoides. Lineage (NCBI taxonomy): Eukaryota > Metazoa > Chordata > Mammalia > Rodentia > Muridae > Rhynchomys > Rhynchomys soricoides. Next base: position 1,961,405 of record JADRCH010000131.1, on the reverse strand, counting down.
TGCTGTTCTATAGGCTTTGTGTATGCTTATGGGCATCTCTTTCTTTAGGTTAGGGAAGTTTTCTTCTATAATTTTGTTGAAGATGTTAGTTGGCTCTTTGAGTTGGGAATCTTCACTCTCTTCTGTACCTATTATTCTTAGGTTAGGTCTTTTCATTGTGCCCTGGATTTCTTGAATGTTTTGAGTTAGGAGTTTTTTTGTTTTTTTTTTTTTTTGCTTTGTATTTTCTTTGACTATTTTGTCAGTGTCTTCTAGCGTATCTTCTATGCCTGAGATTCTCTTTATCTCTTGTATTCTGTTGGTGATGCTTGCATTTGTGACTTCTGATCTCTTTCTTAGGTTTTCCATCTCCAGGCTTGTCTTCCTTTGTGTTTTCTTTAATGTTTTTATGTCCATTTTTAAATTCTAGATGGTTTTGTTCAATTCCTTCACCTGTTTGTGTTTTCCTGCATTTCTTTAAGAGATTTATTTGTTTCTTCTCTAAGGGCTTCTACTTGTTTACCTGTCTTCTCCTGTGTTACTTTAAGTGAGTTATTTATGTTTTTCTTAAATACCTCTATCATAATCATGAGATAGGATTTTAGATCTGAATCTTGCTTTTCAGGTGTGTTAGAGTATCCAGGACTTGGTGTGGTTGATAACTGGTCCTGATGTTGTCAAGTATCATTGGTTTCTGTTGCTTATGTTCTTGTGCTTGCCTCTTGCTATCTGGTTATCTCTAGTACTAACTGCTTTTGCAGTCTGTGACTGGAGTCTGTCCCTCCTGTGATCCTAGTTGTGTCAGAACTCTTCAGAGTCCAGCTGTCTCTGTGATTCTGAGATCCTGGGTTTGTCAAAGTTCCTGGGAGTCAAGCTGCCTCTGGGATCCTGAAATCTTGGTGTGACTGAGCTCCTGAGATCCTATTGTGTCAGAGCTCCTGGGAGTCAATCTTTCTCTGGGTGTTTCAGGAGAAGGTGGGGAGCCAGAGCCCTGGGTCTGCTCTGAGCACAGGTACAAGCCAGAAGAAACCCTTGCCTCTGGCTGGGAGGGGTTCATGCTTCCCTGGTTCCTGTGGGGGTCCCAGCTATGCTGGGCATTGGGAAAGATGTGGCCTCAACTGTGATATTGAGTGTATCTGAACTCCAGTGATCCTGAGTGTGTCTGATCTCCTGGGAGTCGAGTTTCCTCTTGGCATTGTAGGAGTAGGTGCAAAAAAATAAATTAAACACTATTGTGATATGCATAGTAAAATGGAAAATAAATTTAAAACATATTGCACTCTGAGGTAGCAAAATCAATAAAACTAAAGCAAAAATGAAGGTACAAAATCGAGCACACTGGATTGTCAAATGCTATGCACAGAAAAAATAAATTCTACTCAAGACAGACTGCTACTCTGGCTGAGAGAATAGAAAAGCGATTTTGCAGAAAGGTACACAACAGAAAATATCCAACAAGAAATGCTGATATAGGAAATGGTCAAATACATAGTCCCCAGACAATGTAAACAAAAGTGAATAAAGTTGATATTAAAAGCAAAAATGAAAATGAAAGTTATTGTCATTAACAATGATAGACACTGTTGAGTAGGGGATGCATCGGTACATGAAAAAAAGAAGCAATGCAGTCGATGCAAACAACAAGACAGAAAAACAGCAAACTTTATAAAGAAACTCAGAGAGGATGCATATCCACAGAGGACTGTTTTATAGTATTCCATTTGTCTGAACAGTAGACCAAAGATATTGTGTGGAACTAAATAAAATGGCAAGCATGTCTGAGAGAAAAGACATGCATGTCATTATAATGTACAAATGAGAGAATGCATCATTTAATGAGGAGAGGAGGTCATGTGTTTTAAGTTAATCAGAAAAAAATGACTATTTATATCTTCATAGAAAATATTTCAAATATAAAATACATTATGCATATACTATCAATATATTCAAAACCACATTTTCATAAATGCCATATACATAAACATATATATTTATCTCATAAATTTCATTAGAGAAGAGAAAATATTTTGCTATTTTACTAGAAGAGTTAAATACATTAATTGGTCTAAATGCCTGAAGTGAGAGAATGCCTGATTAAAAATTAGTCAAGAAATAACGCTTCAACTTGGTTTACCTACTTCTACTAGCTTTTAACTTACATAACCTATTTATTCTAGTTTGTATCTGCCACATGGCTATTTACCTCTCCTTAGTTTCATGTGTTCATCTCCAGGATAAAATCTCCTGCTCTCTGGCTAACTCCCAGAGTCCCTCTCTCTCCTCCAGATGTTCTACCTTCTAATCCTGCCTCATATCATTGGCCATAAGATTTTTATTGATAGATGATGCTTCCACACAGTACATAAAAGATTCCATCTACACTCTCTCTCAGAGAACAGGAAAAAAGACAAGAAGGAGGAGGAGGAGGAGGAGGAGGAGGAGGAGGAGGACCAAAACAAATTTTTAAAAAAGAGAAGAGAATAATAAAATAAAAAATATCAAAACAAAATAAAAAGCACACACACACACACACACACACACACACACACACACACACAAAATCAACCAACCAACCAATCAAACATCAATTGTGTTTTGATTGGCCAATTATGCCCAGGGACTGTGTTATTGTTAACTCAGAATTGGTTGTTATAACCTTATAAATCTATAGAGCAAATGAGAATTGCTTACTTCTTGAAAATAAATTATGTATGCACCTGGTTGTAGACTGACTGGGCACATTATTCTCCTTTTAGAGTTCTTCAGGTTAAACACTGGTGCTCTTAAAGTAACAAACTGCATTTGTTTGCTCATACTGTCCTTAAAATATTCCTATAAGCTTCCATGAATCCATAAATCTAACATCACTATAAACCTCAAGCCTAATGTTTCATCATAGAGCTGGAACTGATGCATGCTGCAGAGAGCAGCTTGTCTTCAGCAGCTCTTAGTCACTATTTCCACTCCATTACAAATTTTCCTGTTGCTTCTTTCTTTTCTCCCACCCACTCTGGACACTCACTTTTCTTCTTTATGAACCTTGGAGTACTCTACAGAGTGCCTTTGCAGTGCACTAAAGAACTAATTGTGTTGTAATGGGAGTTCTTTTCAAAATCCTCCATCAAAGGCAGTGCTGGAAGTGGGAGAGTCTCTGGAGAGCTTAGGGAGTGCTTGTGTAGCCCAGCTTGTATTGCTCCCAGCTGGGGTGGAGTGCTATTCATAGTCCAGCACATTTCTCTTCCATTTTCTGGTCCTTAAATTCATAATCACTGATCACTGAGAGAATCTAACAGAAGCAATTGAACTAATATTATGAAAGCTGTATGTGTGCCCACAAACAGACACCTTGTGTGTGATTTCATAAAGCTTACAACCTAATTGAAGCTCATCTTCATGCCCAGTAAAGACATCATGTTTAGAGAGAATGTAATTTACAATTAATAAAATTTTTCACAAGGGACAAACTGTAAAGATGTTAGGTCATTGTACAGAAAAAAAATAAACAAATAAACTTGTTTTCCCAAGGCTCTATTAGTGACCTTTACAAACACAGGCAGAAGAGTATAGTTTGTGAATAATTAAGTTCCTTACACACCAACAGAGTTGATTAAACTGAATTTTATGAAAAAGTAATCATAACACTTTCTGTATTAGGCAAATGGGAATAAAATCATCCATGTAGCAAGTTAGATTTTAATCCAGGAATTAAAGGTCTATTCTTGGCATTTAAGGAGCTAATTTGAAGAGAAATGAGATGGGACAAAAATTAGAACTGAGATGAGGTTTGTTCAACTTACTAATGGTAACTTTCTATTTGACTAGAGCACTATCAGGAGGCTAATTATTTCTTCTCCTAAGACTTGAATTATGCACACAATAGGAAGTAAATTGACATATAGTAAAGAAGGCACCAGAAATTCCTGAGATGCAGAGTTACCTCTGACTAGAATGCAATAGATTGGGTAACACAGGAAAAGAGGCAACTACATAGCTACTGAAAATTAATGCTCGAAACATCTAGTAACAACAGGACTCATGCTACTACTCTAAGACATTGTCAGAGCCAACTGTGATCCATGTGGCCTAGAGAAGTATGATTAACCATTAACCATCCTTTGTTTCACTGTATGTTGGCTCCATATTAGCTGGATCATGATTTTGGTTCTTCTTGTTATGACATCTGATGCTATGAAACATTCAAAATACCAGTCTTGCATAGCAGCTAGTTCCTGTAATTCCAGTACTTGGGAAAATAAGGCAGATGTAATAGCAATTCAAAGCTAGACACCTATTATTTAAGTTATATCATCTCTGTCTCATATAACATCAATGAAAGCAATAAAAATCAAACTCATAAATCAGAAAAGTTCATATGAAGCCATGAGAGAAGAGTAAACACAATTTATTCCCATTTTTTCATTTTTCCATGGATAATCCTTCCTCCCATTAAGCTTATTGATGAAAATATGTATCACAAATGCCTGTGGGCCCCATTTACCCTGAGTTGCTCATGCTCAAACCTAGAGTACATATTATGTAATAAAACATTCTCAAAATTCCTTAGTTTGGTCTCTACATTTTTTTTAAATGGCTGTAAGGAACTAGAAACATTGATTACATGTTCATATCATTTTTTTCTCTCCCTGAGACCTCTGCAGTTGTCACTACAAGAAATAAGAAGTTCCAAAATGAGAATACATAAATCAGGACAGAAAACATAGAGAGGAAGACAGGATATGATAGGGATGAGAAACCATCCAGAAGGCTTCTTAGAATTGCGACACCAGGGTCAGGTTTTTCGTGTATTCAAAAGACATACATATGTTCCATTTCTATTTTTCATATCTGCAAACTAGGTTTAGTCTGTGAGTAATCTATAGTTGTGACATGATAGCTTATAAAAGATTTATTTCTATGTAAATTACCTTTATTTACTTGCATTACAATGTGATTGTTTTTTAAGTTGCCAAGTATTTCAAAACGCAACCTGAAACAATGCTATATGAGCTTCTTCTTAGAAGGCTACTATGGTTTAAAGGCAATATATTCCCATGGGTTCATGTGTTTGAAGACACATTGCTAGCTATTGGCATTGCTTTTAGACCTAGATTCTAGCAGTTGGTCATATGTCAATGGAAGCAGCTTACGAAAGCCCTATTTGCCCCAGGTTCATGCATGCTTACCACTCTGTATCCTGAATTATGGAATTGTAAAGAATATCAAGTTTCCACCACTATAAACCAGGCTATACTGCCATGATGGACCATTTACTCAGAAGTCAGGAGACCTTATATTGTTTCTGACAGTTATTTGAACACATAAGAAAAATCATAACCAATAAAAACCCTGGCTTTTGATTCTGGCAAAAGGTGTATTTAGAAAGAGGCAAACAATTTTATTTCATTCTAATCATCAATAATCAACTTGCTTCACCAAGTCATTGACACAAGTTACATAAAAAGTACAATTGTAGGTGTAATCATGAGGAGTTTTAAGAGATTAGTCATCTTCAATGAATTTTCAGACAAAAAAAAATTTGCAATATTCTTCTTATATAATATTAGGAAAAAAACTACAATTGGACTTGCCTGATCACACCCTGTTGGCTACCAGGTATGCTACTAATACTCTCCTTTCCAGTACCTCCAGTCAGACCACCCAAGTTTCACCACTTCTTTCTAGAGATATTCACCATTCTTGGCCCTTCTCTTTTTCTTTGGGACCTGTCAAACCGCAGGCTATAGATATTCTGGGACTCTCTAGTTAGCATGTGTAGCTCTGAAACTCAAACAACTCCAGCCACTATAAGTAACCCAGAGACAAAGTCCTGCCACATGACTGGCTGGGAAATAATTACCTTATTCTGCCTTGGGACCCAGAACTAGTGCACACCACCAGGGGAAATTTGTTTCAAGCTCCTTGACCAAACCATTGAAGGTACCAGATTACAGCAGACAAACAGAAGACCTTTGATATATGCTATTTCCTCAAACACCAAACAGAGAAAATCAAAATCCCAACCTGGTTGGTCTTCTTGTGGAGTCTCTAAACCCTCCACGTTCCTCAATATGTCCCCCTACTCTTCCCAACTTTCACCCTACACAAGACTACCCAAACACCAGCTAATGTTTGCTGTGGGTCTCTTCATCTGTTTTGGTCAGCTGCTGAGTGGAGACACTTTCAGAGGACAGTGATGCTAGGCTCAAGTCTGAATGCATAGCAGAGTATCATTAATAGTGTTAAGAATTGGTTCAAACCCATAGGATGGGTCACAAGTTGGACCAGTCATTAGTTGTCCAATCCTCAGTCACTACTCCATCTTTGTCCATGCTCTTCATGTAGGTAGGACAAATTTTATGTTGAAAGTGTGTTTTGAGTGGGTTAGTATCCTTATCCCTCTACTGGGGTGTCCTGCCTGACTACATGGGGTGGCCACTTCAGACTCCAGACACCCTATCCCTTGAAGTCTCAGCTAGAGTCACCCTCACAGACTACCTGTAACCTCCCCTAACATGAACCCTTGGGGGCTCTCAGAGACTGGACCACCAACCAAAGATCATACATGGACTGGACCAAGGCCTCCTGCACATATATAGCAGATTTGCAGCTTTATCTTCATGATGGTCCTCCAACAACTGGAGCAGAGGCTTCTTCTAATCCTGTTGCCTGCCTATAGATTCTGTTCCCCAACTGGGCTCCCTCAGTGGGAGAAGATATGCCTAGTCTTGCAATGACATGATGTGCCAGAATGAGTTAGCACCCATTGAACCTCAGAAGAGAAAGGGAAAGTGGAGAGGCTGTGTGAGGAAGGTACTAGAAGGAGGAAGAACTGTGATCAGGATATAAAGTGAATAAATAAATAATAATAAATGGGGGAAAATATCACAACCCTGCTATGATTTAACCCTTCCTTGAACATGATAAATAACTCTAGTGATAGATGAAATGTAATTTAATTAAAAATATAAGAGAGAAAAACTCAACCACCAAACTAAGTCCAGATGTACCAATCTCAACACAGAAAACAAAACAAAACAACAACAACAAAAAAAAAATCAGAAAAACAAAAAATATGTCACCATCAAGAAACACAAATCCCATGTTGGCACCTAATGAAAATGACATGTATGAACTTCCAAAGAATTCAAAAGGAAAGTTATAACTTTTCCTAAACAATTCAAATAACACAATGATGAATAAATGAATATGAAAGACAAACCAAGGTACAAAAGTACAATATGAAGCATTTTTGTTGTTGGTGGTGGTGGTGGTGGTGGTGGTAATGGTAATGGTGGTAGAGGGGTGGTATATTTTTTGTAAAGAAAATCCAAACTGAAGTTATACTGAAAATGAAACTTTCAATAACTCATTTTAAAAACCTCAATGGAAAATTTAACCAACAGAATGGATCATGTAAAACACAGAGAGTTGTAGATGGAAGACAAAACAAAGGAATCAAGTTAGCCAGTAAATGTCAATGAAAAAATTCAGAGTGTAAATGAAAGTAACATGAGAATGTTTGGGAATGACATCAGAAGACTTATCTAATGAATTGTTTGCATAGAGGGAGAAGAAAATGGTAGTAAATGTGAAGAGAATATATTTAGTAAGTTTATAGAAGTTCCCAAACCTAAAATGGAGGTGACTATCTAGGTGCAAGAGGACTACAGAACAGAGAAGACCAGAAAATAAATCCTTAACAACATGCTCTATAAAAAAGCGAGATGAGCAAGCCAGGAGAAAGAAGCAAGCCAGTAAAAAACATCCTTCCATGGCCTCTGCATCACCTCCTGCTTTCTCCCCTGCTTGAGTTCCAGTACTGACTTTCATTAGTGATGAACAGCAGTTTGGAAGAATAAGATGAATAAACCCTTTCCTCCCCAACCTGCTTCTTGGTCATGATGTTTGTGCAGGAATAGAAACCTTGACTAAGACACAATCAAAATGTCGAGCTACAGAGCCCAGTCTCACTGGATATATCTATCAAACACTCCAGCTCAGGTAACTTTGTATAAGCAGAGATTGAAAGACTGTAAGAGCCAAAGGGTAGGAGAACTTTCTGTGTGATCATGTCTTCTAGTAATATCAGAAGCTACACCTATTTAAAGTCCTATTGTTATGACTGACTAAATGTGAGCTAATCAAGGATGGTACAAATGGATGTGCTAAAGTGAACAGGGAACAGCTCAACCCTACACAAATAACTATATGTGAAAGCTGGGGTGGGAAAGGTGGTCTTCTTGGAAAAAAATCACACCAGTTGGCTATCCAGTGTTGAACTGTCATCCCTGAGACATACAGACAAGTAGCATTATATGGAATAAACAGTGTATATTTAGGAATGTGTGTGTGTGTGTGTGTGTGTGTGTGTGTGTGCATATGTGTGTGCGTGTGTGAGAGAATTATATATAAATATATGATATATGCATATATATATATATATGTATAATATATATAATAAAAATTGGTGAAAATGGCCATGAATTTGAGAGTAGGAAGGAGTATATGGGAGGTTTCTATGGAAGAAAGGGAAAGAAGAAATGTAATTATAATATAATCTCAAGAATAAACTAAAAACAATATGCTGTTGTGGATGTGAGGAAAGTAGAATGTTTATTTATTGATGGTTGGGATGCAAGCTGATGTAGCCTCGAATGAAATCAGTGTGAATATTCCTCAGATTTGTAGAAAATAGATCTACCCATGATCCAACTACACCTCTCAGGCATATAGTCACAGGACACTATATCCTATTATAGATATATCTGTCCCTCTATATTCATTGATGCTCTATACACTATGCCCAGGATATGGAAACAACTTAGAACATTATCAGCAGTTGAATGGATAATGAATATGTTATATATTTAAACAATGTAATGTTATTCGGCTCTTGAGAATAATGACATTATGCATTTCCAGTTAAATATAGCAGGAAACAATCATGCTGAGGAATATAACTGAAACTCAGAAAGACAAGGGTTGCATGATTTCTCTCATTTTTGAATGTAATCTTAATCTTCAGACATCATTTGAAATGCCCATGGAAATTAAGAAACTACTAAGGGGCCATGCTATGGGAAGGGACTTTCAAGGGAGAGAGATCAGAACACAGTAATATAAGGGGCTAAAATAAAAAAAATGGAACAGGAAGGGTGAAGTGGAGTGGGGATAGGAAGGCAATGTTGAAGATGAGATGATGGTGGTAACTAACACGAAAGATATTTTAGAAGTTATATGGTAACCTACTATTCTAGAAACTTACATATGGAGAGAGAGAGAGAGAAAGAGAGAGAGAGAGAGTGAGAGAGAGAGAGAGAACAAGGAATGCCAAGAATATGTTACCTTTTTTGAGTTGTTGGTCAATGAGAATCCATAGACGTCCAGATATCACAAGCCTTGGTCAGTACTATTATTTTTCTTCAGAACTTGTTGATAAGACCCTATTGATAAGGACAGCAAGACTTATACCATGTGATATGCAGAAATCACCAGAAGCATGGATTTCATTTGCAGTAGATGATGATTAACTCAGTCTCCTAACTTGTCAGATTGCAGAGACTGTAGAATGCTCAGCTCTTCACAGCACAGCTACATCACACCTACTCCTCCTAAAGCTATGAGAGTGTTGTAGAAGAGAAAGCAGCATTAAAGTAAAAGCCAGAGGCAGTGGATGACTACAAGAAAAAAATGCTTTCAAGAAACAGCAGGGCACTTTCACGTTTGAATTTACAAAAGTCGAGAGAGTACACAGACCTGTACAAGCTCAATCTGAATAAAATCCAGATAAGCCATTGGCAATTGATAGCTTTGGAGTGCAGGAGAGTCATTTTTGTCTAATAGTGCAGCTACCACACAGCAGTGGAAAGGAACACAACCAGGAATATACAAGCAGTACCAAATGTACTTGATAGACATAAAGTTGAATTGATATAGAAGGGTAGGGATAAACTGATCTGAAGCAAGGGGTGAATACAATGAATAAGAACTGCACAAAATTCTCAAAGAACTAATAAAATTGAGAATAATGATAGTATTCATAAGTTCTTCAATCTTCCTGTTTTGTAAAGAGCTAACTACATGTGTGGTTCATACATAGCTAAATAAAAATGACTTTCTCCAACTAATTGTACTACATATGCCAAATGTTGGGAAGGACAAAATGACAATATGGCAAAATCTAGGAAACAGAAAGAAGGAAAGCAAAGTTCTGTTGATTGATAAAATCATAGACAAAACTAACAAAACATTTTTTTCTTCCTGAAATCCTAACTTAAATCTCATAACAGCTTACTACCAGGCATCCAGTTTGCATATAAACTGTCCTTTATGACTACTAATCCCAGCTATACCAGAGGCAACAGTACATTAAATATAAATTCATTATTCTGAGTATATTCAGGGCCTGCAAAAAGACTGAAACTTCAAGATCTTCTAACCAAGTTAATAATATACCTTGAGATCATTTAAGACTTTGTGCATAATTGATTACCAACTGTGTGCTCAACCTGTTTAAGTTTAACCTGACTGTAAGAGAACAATGTAACCTTCCTTACTAGCCCTTCGATTACCCAGGCAATCAGTTTTGACAACCTAAACTAGTTGCATAGCTTTAATCTTGAATTGTGTAGTCTTTCATGCAATGACTCAAAATAACATATTTTGTATGAGTATATATGTGCATCCTGCTAATCACTTGCTGAAAGAAGTCAAACTGTTGAAAGTACCCTTAAACAAAACAAATATCAACCATAAGTGTTAGAAACACCATGTTATTATAGACTGACAACATGTTTGAGGTTGTGAATGCTCTCTGGGTCACTTGGGGTCATTAAAGTAACTTCTGTAGAACTGTTAAAGATTTATTTCTGTCAATTTTAATTTTCATTTTCTCCATATAGTATTGCTTGTGTTACTCAATAAATACAGTGCAAAGCCATTTTTAGTATGGAGTTTTAAATGAGAATGGACTACATAGGCTCATAGATTGACTGTTTGGTTCCCACTTGGTGTACTGTTTAAGAAGGATTAAGAAGTATAGGGTCATTTTCTTTCTTTCTTTCTTTTTTTTTCTTTTCTTTTTTTCTTTTTCTTTTCTTTTTTTTCTTTTTTGGGAATTTGCTTGTGTCTTTCTTCTTGGTTCAACTATGGAAAACTTACAGAAATCCACAAGCCCCAGAGACATGGACACTCCAAAAACATAAATTCATGATTTGTTGTCTAGAAAACCTGCACCTGAGCTTTCCTCACGACAGCCATGCTAGTAAGGGTCTCTAGTGCCAACATGTTCTCTGCTCTTTGAAATCAAAATTCATTCATGTTCCAATTATTCGTTGAGGGTCAGAGTATATAACCCAACATTTTGATGAGTTGAATTGTTAATTGTCAATAATCAGTTGATGCCTCATCCCTCTTCTACAGAATACTGTTTGTAAATAGTTTTCAATACCATCACAAGATAAGGGACTTAGACAGCATGTGACTTGTTCAGTAGGAGGGACTTAATGTCACTCTCCTTCAGACATATCATTTCTTCTCTCTACCTAGTACAGGTTCTATGTACAAGTATGTAGTGTTGTCAATGGAGACATTTAAATACATGCTTATTCATCTGCTCACCACATTTGCCCAAATCATCTGCCCAGACCTGATTTGAATGGTCTAAAACATACCTCTCATAAACAAAGAAATTCCTTTCTTTTTTTAACTCTAGGGAAAAATGCTTAGATGACTTCATATTCTTTACTATGTGTCACTTTCAATTTTTTCTTTTCTTATTTTTTTTGAACTTTTTTTTAGTTAATACTTTATTTACATTTCAAATGTTTTCCCCTTTCCAGGTCTCTTCTTTGGAACCCCCCTATCTCATTCCTGCTCCCCCAGCAGCTATGAGGCTATTCCCCCACCCACCAACACACTCTCATCTTCCCTCCCTGGCATTCCCCTATAATGGGGTATATAACACTCTCAGACCCAAGGGCCTCTCCTCCTACTGATGGCCAACAAGGCCCTCCTTTGCCACATATGTGGTCAGCACCATGAGCCCCTCCATATACATTCATTGGATGGTGGTTCAGTCTCTGGGAGTACCAGGGTACCTGACCAGTTAAACTGTTGCTCCTTTCCCATGGGGCTGCAAACTTCCTCAGTTCCTTCAGTCCCTTCTTCAATTCCTCCATCTGGGACCCCATGCTCAGTCCAACAGTTGCTGTGAATTGAATCATAGGTATTCCGAAATACCTATTTTGGGTAGTATCCGCTTATCTGTGAGTACATAACCTGTTTGTTCTTTTGTGACTGAGTTACCTCACTCTAGAAGATATTTTCAAGTTCCATCCATTTGCCTGTGAATTTCATGAAGTCAATGTTTTTAATAGCTGAGTCGTATTCCATTGTGTAAATGTACCACATTTTCTGTATCCATTCCTCTGTTGAGGAACATCGTGGTTATTTCCAGCTTCTGGTTGTTATAAATATGACTGCTATGAACATAGTGGAACAAGTGTCCTTATTAGATGTTGGAGCATCTTCTGGATATATGCCCAGGAGTGGTATAGTTGGGTCCTCAGGAAGTATTATGTCCAATCTTCTAAGGGTCCGCCAACTGATTTCCAGAGTGGTTGTATCAGCTTGCAATCCCATCAGCAATGGAGGAGTGTTTCTCCTTCTCCACATCCTTGCCAACATCTACTGTCACCTGAGTTTTTATCTTAGCCATTCGGACTGTTGTGAGGTGGAATCTCAGGGTTGTTTTGATGTGTATTTCCCTGATGACTAAGGATGTTGAACATTACTTTAGGTGCTTCTCAGCCATTCGAGTTTCCTCAGTTGAGAATACTCTGTTTAGCTCTGTTCCCCATTTTTTGATAGGGTTATTTGGTTCTCTGGAGTCTAACTTCTTGAGTTCTTTGTATATATTGGATATTAGCCCTCTATTGGACATAGGTTTGGTAAAGATCTTTTCCCAATCTGTTGGTTGCCATTTTGTCCTATTTACAGTGTCCTTTGCCTTACAGAAGTTTTGCAAGTTTATGAGGTCCCATTTGTCGATTTTTGATCTTAGAACATAAACCATTGGTGTTCTGTTCAGGAACTTTTCCACTGTGCCCATGTGTTCAAGACTTTTCCCCACTTTCTCTTCTTTTAGATTCAGTGTATCTGGCTTTATGTGGAGGTCCTTGATCTACTTGGACTTGAGCTTTGTACAGGGAGATAAGAATGGATCAATTTGCATTCTTCTACATGTAGACTGCTAGTTGAACCAGCACCATTTGTTGAAAATGCTGTCTTGTTTCCTCTGGATGGTTTTAGCTCCTTTCTCGAAGATCAAGTGACCATAGATGTGTCGGTTCATTTCTGGGTCTTCAATTTTATTCCATTGATCTACCTGCCTGTTACTGTACCAGTACCATGCAGTTTTTATCACTACTGCTTTGTAATACAGCTTGAAGTCAGAGATGCTGATTTCCGCAGAAGTTGTTTTATTGTTGAGGATAGTTTTTGCTATCCTGGGTTTTTTTGTTATTCCAAATGAATTTGAGGATTGTTCTTTCTAAGTCTATGAAGAATTGAGTTGGAATTTTGATGGGGATTGCATTGATTCTATAGATTGCTTTTGGCAAGATGGACATTTTTACTATATTAATCCTGCCAATCCATGAGCATGGGAGATCTTTCCATCTTCTGAGGTCTTCTTCTATTTCTTTCTTCAGAGACTTGAAGTCCTTGTCATACAGATCTTTCACTTGTTTGGTTAGAGTCACACCAAGATATTTTGTATTGTTTGTGACAATTGTGAAGGGTGTCATTTCCCTAATTTCTTTCTCAACCTTTTTATCCTTTGAGTATAGGAAGGCTACTGATTTGTTTGAGTTAATTTTATATCTGGCCACTTTGCTGAAGTTGATTATCAACTGTTGCAGATCTCTGGTGGAGTTTTTGGGTCACTTAAGTATACCATCTTATCATCTACAAATAGTGATATTTTTATTTCTTCCTTTCCAATTTGTATCCCTTTGACCTCCTTTTGTTTTCTAATTGCTCTAGCTAGAACTTCAAGTACTATATTGAATAGATAGGGAGACAGTGGACAGCCTTGTCTAGTCCCTGATTTTAGTGGGAATGCTTCAAGTTTCTCCCCATGTACTTTGATGTTGGCTACTGGTTTACTGTATATTGCTTTTATTATGTTTAGCTATGGGCTTTGAATTCCTGATCTTTCTAAGACTTTTATCATGAAGGGATGTTGAATTTTGTCAAATGCTTTTTCAGCATCTGATGAAATGACCATGTGCTTTTTTTCTTTGAGATTGTTTATGTAGTGTATTACATTGATGAATCTCCAGGTATTGAACCATCCCAGCATCCCTGGGATGAAACTTACTTGATCATGATGAATGATAGTTTTGATGTGTTCTTGGATTCGGTTTGCAAGAATTTTATTGAGTATTTTTGCATTGATATTCATAAGGGTAATTGGTCTCTAGTTTTCTTTCTTTGTTGGGTCTTTGTGAGGTTTTTGTAACTGTGGCCTCATAGAATAAATTAGGTAGTGTTCCTTCTGTTTCTATTTTGTGGAATAGTTTGAAGAGTATTGGTATTAGGTCTGCTTTGAAGGCCCAATAAAATCTGTGCTAAACCCATCTGGTTCTGGGCTTTTATTGTTTGGGAGACTTTTAATGACTGCTTCTATTTCTTTAGCGGTTGTGGGACTGTTTAGATGGATTATCTGATCCTGACTTAACTTTGGTATTTGGTATATGTCTAGAAAATTGTTCATTTCATCCATATTTTCCAATTTTGTTGAGTATAGGCTTTTGTAGTAGGATCTGATGATTTTTTTAATTTCCTCAGATTCTGTAGTTATATCCCCATTTTCATTTCTGATTTTGTTAATTTGGATACTGTCTCTGTGCCCTCTGGTTAGTATGGCTAAGGGTTTATCTATCTTGTTGATTTTTCTCAAAGAACCAGCTCCTGGTTTTGTTGATTCTTTGTATAGTTCTTTTTGTTTCTACTTGGTTGATTTTAGCCCTGAGTTTGATTATTTCTTGCCTTTTGTGTCTCTTGGGTGTATTAGCTTCTTTTTGTTCTAGAGCTTTCAAGGGTGGTGTTAAGCTGCTAGTGTATGCTCTTTCCAGTTTCTTTTTGGAGGCACTCAGAGCTATGAGTTTTCCTCTTATCACTGCTTTCATTTTGTCCCATAATGGGTATGTTGTACTTTAATTTTCATTAAATTCTATGAAGTCTTTAGTTTCTTAAGACCAGCCTTATTCTGTAGTGATCTGATAGGAGGCATGGGATTATTTCAATATTCTTATATCTGTTGAGATTTGTTTTTTGACCAAGTATATGGTCAATTTTGGACAAGGTACCATGATGTGCTGAGAAGAAGGTATATTCTTTTGATTTAGGATGAAATGTTCTATAGATATCTGTTAAATCTATTTGGTCCATAACTTCTGTTAGTTTCATTGTGTCTCTGTTTAGTTTGTGTTTCCACGATCTGTCCACTGATGATAGTGGGGTGTTGAAGTCTCCCACTATTATTGTGTGAGGTGCAATATTTGTTTTGAGCTTTAGTAAAGTTTCTTTTATGAATGTGGGTGCCCTTGCATTTGGAGCATAGATGTTCAGAATTGAGAGTTCTTCTTGGTAGATTTTTCCTTTGATGAGTATGAATTGTCCTTCCTTATATTTTTTGATGACTTCTGGTTGAAAGCTGATTTTATCCGATATTAGAATGGCTACTCCTGCCTGTTTCTTGGGCCCATTTGTCTGGAAAATTGTTCTTCAGCCCTTTACTCTGAGGTAGTGTTTGTGTTTCTTGTATGCAGCAAAATTCTGGGTCCTGTTTATGTGTCCAGTTTGTTAGTCTATGTCATTTTATTGGGGAATTGAGTCCATTGATGTTAAGAGATATTAAGGAATATTGATTGTTGCTTCCTGCTTTTTTTGATGTTATTTTTATGTTTGTGTTGCTATCTTCTTTTGGGTTTGTTGAAAGATTACTTTCTTGCTTTTTCTACGGTGTAGTTTCCATCCTTGTGTTGGCATTTTCCATCTATTATCCTTTCTATGGCTGGATTTGTGGAAACATATTGTGTAAATTTGGTTTTGTCATCTTGGTTTCACCATCTATGGTAATTGAGAGTTTTGCTGTGTATTGCAGCCTAGGCTGGGACTTGTGTTCTCTTAGGGTCTGTATGAGATCTGTCCAGGATCTTCTAGCTTTCATAGTCTCTGGTGAGAAGCCTGGTGTAATTCTGATAGGTCTGGCTTTATATGTTACTTGACCTTTTTCCTTTACTGCTTTTAATATTCTTTCCTTGTTTTGTGCATGTGGTGTTTTGACTATTATGTGATGGGAAGAATTTCTTTTCTGGTCCAATCTATTTGGACTTCTGTAGGCTTCTTGAATATTTATGTTCATCTCTTTCTTTGGGTTTGGGAAGTATTCTTCTATGATTTTGTTGAAGATATTTACCGGCCATTTAAGTTGGGAATCTTCACTCTCTTCTATACCTATTATCCTTAGGTTTGGTCTTCTCATTGTGTCCTGGATTTCCTGGAGGTTTTGGGTTAGGAGTTTTTGCATTTTGCATTTTCTTTGACTGTTCTGCCAATGTTTTCTATGGTATTGTCTGCACCTGAGATTCTCTCTTCTATCTCTTGTATTCTGTTGGTGATGTTTGCATCTATGACTCTTGATTTCTTTCCTAGGGTTTCTATTTTCAGGATTGTCTCCCTTTGTGATTTCTTTATTGTTTCCATTTCCATTTTTCGGACCTAGATGGTTTTGTCCATTTCCTTTGCTTGCTTGATTGTGTTTTCCTGTATTTCCTCTTTAAGGGCTTCTAGTTATTTCCCTGTATTCTCTTGTCTTTCTTTGAGGGAGTTATTTATTTCCTTCTTAAAGTCTTCTATCATCATCATGAGAAGTGATTGTAATTCTGAGTCTTCCTTTTCTTCCAGGACTTGCTATGGTGGGAGAAGTTGCCTTGGTTTCTGTTCCTTATATTCTTGCCCTTGCCTTTAGCCATCTTATTATCTCTGGTGTTAGCTGGTCTTACTCTCTCTGACTGTGGCTTGTCCCTGCTGCAGGCCTTTTCATCAGTATTCCTTGGAGTCCAGCTCTCTCTGAGAGGAATTTGGTTTTGGAGAGCTGTGGTATGGGGTCAACTCTGGGGTGCAGAAAGAAACCAGGAGGATCCTGTCCCCAGCTGTTCCTTGGTTCTCATGTCCTGATGGCTCTTCGAGGGTTCCTATTAATTGAGGAATTTGAAGAGAAGTGGTGGTCTTCCTGTGCCCAAAGGTGTGTTGGCTCTCCTGGGAGACCAGCTCTCTCTTGGCACTGAGTATGGAGACCTGTGTCAAGGGATCAGCTTCAGGCCTCAGAAGAAAACCAGAAGGCCACTCTTCATTCCCTGTGTCCTGAGGGTTCTGGGTGGGTCTCTCTGAACATAGGTGCTGACCTTAACCCTGATCATAGGCTTGTCCACACTCCTGGGAGGTTAGCTCTTTCCCTGTGCTATTTGTGTATGGAGCTGCATGGCACCGACCTCAGGCATATACTGGAAGGCTCCTGTCCCAGACTGTCCCTGTGTCCCAGTGTCCTGCAGATTCAGTGCAGGTCCCACTGAGCAATGGCACCTGTCTTACCTCCACTCATGGGCTTGTCTACACTCCCTGGATGCTAGCCTTCTCCCTGCGCTATTTGGTTATGGAGCTCTGTGGCACAGACTGGGGTCCCTGGCAGCAGAAGAAGACCGGAAGGCTGATGTCCCAGGCTGCTTGTAGGTCCCTGTGTCCTGGAGGTTCCGGGTAGGTCCCTATGAGCAGAGGTACTGGCCTTACCTCCTGATCACAGGCTTGTCCACACTCCTGGGAGGGCAGTACTTTCCCTGCTCTATTTGGGTATAGAGCCGCGTGGCACAGACCACAGATGTAAACTGGAAGGCTCCTCTCCTAGGCTGTTCCTCTGTCCCAGTGTCCTGCAGATTCTGGGCGGGTTCAGCTGAGCAGTGGTGCCCATCATACCTCCACTCACCTTACTGATTTGTCCACACTCACTGGATGCTAGCCTTCCCCCTGCACTATTTAGTTATTGTATAGGGCCATTTTCAAGGAGGCTTTTCCCTAAGGGTCAGCTTTGAAGTTTCAAAAGCCCACATCTGTCATATTCTCTTCCTCTCCCTCCCCCTCCCCCTCTCCTTCATTCCCTCCCTCCCTCTATCCTACCTATAGATTAGGATATAAGTTCTTAACTTCTACTCTAGTGTCACGTCTGCTCCGGTGCTGCCATGCTCCCTGCCGTGGTGGTCATGGACTAATCATCTGAAACTGTTAGCTATTCTCCAGTAAAATGTTTCTTTTATAAGTCATCTTGGTCTTGATGCCTATGTTAATTTACAGGCAGTTCCACTAGGCTCTTCCCAGGGACTTAGCAACACCTTACTGACATCACCTAACACCATTACCAGCCGCCAGGTATGGCACATAAAACTGCTCATCATCTCAGTTCTCTCTCTTTCTCTCTCTGCATCTGTTCCCACGTGTTCCAGACTGGACTCTCCTTCCCCTTTCTGTCCTTCTTTCTATCCTCCCCATTTCTCTCCTTTCCTGGCTGTGCTCCCATTAGTCTGCCACTACCCTTCTCCAGGCCCTCATTCTCCCCTTTCCCCCAAATAAACCTCATTTATACCAGCTTTGTCCTATGGCATAATTTCTCAGGCTACCAGGAACAATCTCACACACAGCACACTATATTTTATAACAGTCTCTTCATTGAAATAGAACAGTAATATAACTAAGGCAATTAGGTACAGATCAGACACTTATAGCAGGCAACTGACACAGATCAAACAGTAACCACAAACCTCAGATAGATGGAAGACAGGGAGAGAAGTTGAGGATTCATATTTGGACTCTGTCTTAGTCAGGGTTTCTATTCCTGCACAAACATCATGACCAAGAAGCAAGTTGGGGAGGAAAGGGTTTATTGAGCTTATACTTCCAGGTTGCTCTTCAACACCAGAGGAAGTCAGGACTGGAACTCAAACAGGTCAGGGATCAGGAGCTGATGCGGAGGCCATGGAAGGATGTTTCTTACTGGCTTGCTTCTTTCTCCTGGTTTGCTCAGCTGGCTTTCTTATAGAGCCCAAGACTATCAGCCCACAGATGGTACCACCCACAAGGGGCCCTACCCCCTGATCACTAATTGAGAAAATGCCTTACAGGTGAATCTTATGGAGGCATTATCTCAACTGAAACTCCTTTCTCTGTGATAACTCCAGCTTGTGTTAAGTTGACACACAAAACTAGCCAGTAAAGACTCATTCTTCATCAAACTGTTCCAAAGAGAAATTTCTGCTTTTATTCTTTAATGTGATGTCATGTTCTTATGGATTATTAATTTGTCATTAAAACCCTCCACCCACCTTGTGCTTTTCTGTCTATAGTCTTTGTGTGCTATAGTGCTGCTTTTCCTCCAAGTTCATTTTTAAATGGGATGTCAGTTTTGTTCAACAATAGAGTGTTTCCTTCACATTTGGGAGGGTCTGTGCTCAATCTCTAGCACCCCAATAATAATAAAGATAAAACAAACAACACAAAGAATCTATAAATCCTTTATCTCCAATCTAAGGAAGTTTTCTAAACTGTTATTGTCCACACTACTGTGGGTCTATAGGAAATGTTCCATGAATGGTTCCATTTGTTGGGTAGCCTGTAATAATTCTGCAATAAACCCCTTAATTTCAGAGATCTTTTGTTCTCTGGAGTTTTTATTTAACAAAGATATACAACATGGTGCTAACAGTTTTGTGTATTAGAAAATTATTAGTATAGTGAGCTATGTAAGTATTGATATCTAATCTCTCCAGTGATAACCTTCTAGTGTCATTCACACTTGTCCTGCAGCCTTAACACAACTCAAAAACACTTCAAATTTCAGCACAGTCACAGAACTTACAGATGGGTGGGTGACGCTAATTGAACATACTAACAAATTCACTTTGCTCAAAGACAACTAGACTCTCCTTCCATTAAATATAACTAACAGAGGACAGCCACACAGAACATGTGGTAGGTTCTGCAAGAAAAAAACTGCAAGCAGATCTACTCTTTTGCTTTAGTATGTAAGATTATATTTTAAGGAAGTTTTGGCAATTCATCTTACTTATGAAAACAGGAGGACAGAGAAAATTCTCTGCACAGTGTAACATGGCTATGTCTTTCATATTTCTAATTCTAGGCAGCATGCTGTCTGCAAAAAAGAGCAAGAAAACAAATATTGAGCTCTAATCAGTAGTAGAGACTGTGTGGGGACTTGCAGCTCATTTGTCTATCATCCAGATTCTTATCAGAATGTCACCGTCTAGACCCTTGCTCTCCTCCCTGCTAAGATAAGGCAGAGCATTACCAAAGAGGAACGGCAATACCCCAAATTAATTCTTCTATAGGCTCAGAAAATTCAATAAATAAATAGCATAGGAAAAGACAACCACTTCAATCTAATTTAATTCATAATGAAACTAAGAATTAGACTCCCTGTAGCACTGAGTTAACCTTTCTCAATATTTAGGACTTATTTTTCTTCTTCTTCCTTAACAGTATCTTGGGAACACCAATGGCCCAAGGCTATCTGAGGAATTGCAACACTTAAAAAATATTCTATTGACAAAAGAATATTAAAAGGCTGTCTTCTAAAAACGATCCTGTTTATAAGAATGTTCAAGTACTAATTATTTAACTGCAATATACATCATTTTATTCTAACCCTTAAAACTCAGGCGACAATCTCACGGGTTTATATTAAGTGTTGAAATTCTTCCTT
The DNA here is from genome assembly GCA_019843965.1 of Rhynchomys soricoides. Classification (NCBI taxonomy): domain Eukaryota; kingdom Metazoa; phylum Chordata; class Mammalia; order Rodentia; family Muridae; genus Rhynchomys; species Rhynchomys soricoides. The sequence continues at coordinate 1,940,590 of JADRCH010000131.1, read as the reverse complement.
ACCACAGCAACAGCTCCTAAGTTTCCATTTCAATGCCATTCATTCCTTTGAGTGAGTCACAGCTCCATAGTTTATATTTGTTTTCTTTCACTGTAACAATTTGAGTTCTAAGCCTACAAAAATGAAATTTAAGAACTTTCACCCTCCTGATAAAGAAAAAATTGCATCTGGCAAGCTCAATAGACAAGATCGATTTGAAGAGTACTGCCTTGAGATAGGTGAACTCAACTCCACTGAAACTGTAGCAAGAAAGCTTTTAAAGCTAGTGGGAAAGTATCTGAGGACATTAGGGAAAAGGCTGGAACTGCATTTGGTCCACTCATGTGTACTGATTGACACTTACCAGAATCAGGTTCCTTCTCTCACAGAGCATAGAAGATGGGGTTATAATGGTATTAGAATTGCATCAAATACTGGAATTATCAATTTACCAGGGAAGGTGATGATTTTAGCTCAGAGCTTTGGAGATTTCTGATACTTGTCAATTGATACTTTCCATTGGCTTTAGACTTTGGGTAAAACACAATAATAACAAAGACAAATGCCAGTGAGATTTGGAAAATCTGGATCACTCAAGGTTTGGAAATGTAACATAATGCATGTCTTGTATGAAATCCTTTACTACTGACAGTTTTCTTACAAACTAGATTGTATTATGTAGAACACAGAATTTATACTCCAAGATGTTAATCCTTAAAAATGTAAATTGTAGCAAATTGTCTGGCATTACCACTTCAGAAACACTCTAGTCCTAGTATTCCTAATACTGAGCAAAGTACACAAACTTTCAATTGAGATTGCAGTTATTGCCATTAGAAAAACTGGATATGTATTAAGTTAAATCTATTACTTTTATGACAAGTACTATATTTATAATTATCTTGAGATTTAAATATTAAGTATAATATAAATATAATATAATATAAAAAGGCTCGATGCCCCAGCATAAGGAAATCATAGGGCAGTGAGGTAGGAGGTGGAGTAGGTGGGGGAGCACCCTCATAGAAGCAGGAGGGATAGGATGGAGGTTTGCAGAGGGGAAACCAGGAAGGGAGATAAAATTTGAAATGTAAATAAAAAACATAACCAATAAAAAAGTTAAAAGACTGTTTTAAAAGTTAAAATAAAATTACATCATTTCTCCCTCTTGTTTCACCCTCCAGTTTCTCTCATGTGTCCCTCACTTCTTGTTTAAAATAAAAAATAAAAAAAAAAATCAAAGCTGTATTTTTTCTCTTCTTTCATTCAATAGATTTCTACCTACTCAAATTGAATGTACCTGGCTATTCCTCACTTCTCCATCTTGACAATGAATTCACCACAAGATCCTCTTCATTCCACTGATGTATGCATGCTTTCCACAATATTTGTAACCCCTTAATGCATCCCCATGCATCTCACTCTCTAATGGGTTTTTGTTTTATTGTTTCCTGTTTATTGGCCACCATATTCCTAACAAAAGTTTTGATTTCCAGTGTTTGCTAGTTCTTTCTTTCTGACTTCATAAAAGACACACTTTACTTTAAAGTTATTACTTTATATGGAAACTTTCCAAAGTCCTTAATTGGGAAGATTTGACATCTTACTCTAATTTGATTTCTAATTGTTTCTCTATGCTTGAACACAGTAGAGCTGTACTATATGGATCCATTGTAAACCTTGACTATCTTTATACTTCCAGTTTCCACTTGTACTTGGTGACTTTATGTGTAGTTCTCAGTGTCTATCCTAAATGCTCCAAGGAGATTTAATTAAAGTGTCATATTTTCAATACTCACATCAATTTGCTCCCTCAACCCATGTGAAAATGATACTAAAATATGTGTCCTCATCTATGAGTTTGAAATTCCCAGGAAGGAATGTATTGAGTACAAGAACATCTAATAACACTAAAAATGTATGAAACAACTACATTAAAAGAGTATGGGTAAATAACTGATGTAATTACCTATGGAAATGAGTACATATTCTAACATAAAAAGAAGAAACTAAACAAAAATCAGTGTACACTATGTGGATATTATGATTTTCCATGGGGGTACTGACTAATAAATCTTTAACTTGCGATACTAAGACTAAGTAATTCACTAAGTAGATAGAAAAATTAGGAACCTGATTTCTTAACATTAAGTTGAGAATTTACAACATAAGGAGACTGAAATAATCTACATAGTATTAGAGGTGGTGTCAAGAGAGACAGCTATATACAGTCTACATATGTCCATAAACACAAAGACCAGGGTCAATAAATATGGTTCTATATTTCCTTTCTGTCAAAAGAGGGTGCTAGAGGCAACATTCAGCACCAATGATCACAACATTTAATATTCCTCAATGAAAGGATTCAGAAATGTACAGAGAAATGGCTTTAAGTTGGAGGCATAAAGTTTATAGAGATTATAAATATGTAAACATAGTTCAGAAAATACAAGTTTATTCCCTGTCACCATAGAGGCACTGAAAGAATTAACAGACACAATACCAAACAGGACAGCTGGCTAATGTATCAGATTATCATAGATATTAATTATGATGGGTGGGTAAATGAAAAGTCTCTATCTGTACTGCAGTCTCAATTGTTCTATAAATCTAAAACTTTCCAAAGAACAGTACAATAAATAAATAAATAAGAATGAATGTGCAAGCTAGATCAGTTGTCAAGTAACAAAACTGACAGTAATGGTAGCAATTGTCCTCTGGTGGTGCTTTTCTTTCCTCTGGGACTTGGTACTGACAGAGGACAGTTTAGCATCTCAGTAAGCGCCATATTGGTTGCCAGTGGTGTTGGACCATGGACACAGCTGGCTTGGGGATTTAATTAATAGGTGTTGCTCTGGAGTTCTAGCTTTTGGCTGGGGTGTAAAATGATTCATTCCCAAATAGAAACTAGAGATTTTCATATCTGAACTTATAAGGATGAATCGACACTTTTATTTCAACAGAACATTGCACTAATCTTATAAGAATTATATACAGGCTAGTAGTTATTTTCATCTCTATTATAATATGAGAAGATACTAATTTCAAAGTATTCATCATTCCATAGGTGAGTTGTTATACTCAAGCAAAATCTCCAGTCTTCTGAATTAGCATCAAAGACCCTACTTACTATGCATAACTTCTATGCTTATCTTTTTTTCTGCTCAGATGTTATAAAAAAGTATGTCTCCAATTATTTTTGATTCTCACATTAAAATAGGCATTTCTTTGCTTAAGTATGAAAACTAGATTACTCACTATAGAAAAGAGAAATGTCTATCAAAAAAATGTCAAGAAGCAAATTCATCCTTTAGGGGAACAATATAATTGTGCTATTTAGGTTAAAAAAATCTCTGTTAATTATTTCTCCTCTTAAAATGTATTTGTATATAGAATTAGTTTTAATAGAATAACTTTTATTTTGTGTTAATATCATTAAAATAATTTTATTTAACTTTGGGTCTTATTTGCCTCAAATAATTAGCAGAAGATATAAAATAGAAAGTAAAAATCAGTCTTATGTGAGTATAATTTTTTAGTTTAAGATTTTTCTATGTTCAATCTCACAATACACTTAAAGATAAAGGAAGTGCTTTTTCAGAAGCACTAAAAGATTGAATTGCTGTGCTATCATTATATATGCCTGACAGTGTAGCATTGTTATTACAAAATATGCCATTGTGAAATACCACATTTCATTTTCTGACAGCCAGCCAATCATGTAAAAATTATAGCAATTCAGTCCTCATAACATTGTCAAGACATTTCTGAAATACAAATATTTAGCTTAGAAGAAAAAGTAAAGTTAGTAAGAGGTTTGCATGTTATACATACAAGTAACACTGTTATGCAAACATACAAGAATATGAATATATATACATATTCATATATTCAATGATATTTTTAAAGAGTCCATAGCTCATGAGTGAAAGAGAGAGAAGAGGCCAGATTACATGTAAGGCATTTGAAGAAGGGAAATGAAAGGGAAAACTATGTGATTAAACTTTAGTTAAAAAAATAAAACAAATGTTTCATAAAATAAAAATTATATAATGAATTAATAATATGAAACTTGGCAGACATTAATTAGAAATAATATTGATAATTCCATTTCTATTCTGTGCCTTTAAATGCTCTTTCCAGGAAAATGTTTTCTGACAGGTCATCCTGGCAAAGCTTTTGCTTGCTGTGGATCCAGGGCAAAAAGTCCAGCTCATATTCTGTAGAATTAAAAGGTGTGTCCTCAGTGAAAGTTGTCAAGGCAAAGATGACCAAGAGATCAACATGGAAGTGCGCTTCAGGTGTCCTACATAACAATCAGTCTTCAAGTCAGCATGAGTCAATAAGTAGACTTCAGAACTCAGTCATACCAGTGTGACTCTGTCCACCCAATATTTAAGAGCTCAAATCCACAGCTCCTGAGAGTCAAAGTAAAGCATCCACTGTATGTGAGGAATAGAGAGGCTTCTAAACATGAAAAGGGAAGTCATAGAGAAGCAGACAGGAAACTCACAGGATGTGATTTGGTGGATTTGGGCAGGAGAAATGAGCAAGAAAGAATGTGGAGCAAATTTGGCACACTATGAAGCTTGTTTCTCACAGGGTGAGTCTGCAGAGCTCCATAGCAGGACCCATATAAACCATCTTGAAAGGGATTCCAGTTATCTCTTTCTCATAGAAATCCAGAATTTCCAAAATTAAATACTTACATTTTGAAAAGCAATTTCTTCATTCAATATCTCATTATTTACAAATTTCTTATGTTATTAAAGAGGTTTTTCATCTATCAATGACATAAAGAATAATTTTTGACAAGAGCAATGAATATCACAAGACTAAAGCAATTCAAATTGTCTAAAGGAACACTGAAAATAAGACAAAAGTTTTCTAAGGGCTGGGGATAGATCCTCTTTCTTCCTTTCTTTCTTTCTTTCTTTCTTTCTTTTTTTCTTTTTTTCTTTCTTTGTTCAGTTGGTTGTTTCGGTTTAGGTAACACACTTTCTAATTTCTAACAAACATTTAAAATGCAAGATAGATGGTACTCATTTTTCATAAATGGTATAGTGTCCCACAGACTTAATAGCAGACCTGGGAGTCAGAGGTAGGTATAGCACTGCGAATTCCAGGACAGCCTGTTCTACAAACTGAGTTTCAGGCCAGAAAGTGCTAAATAGACCACTGTGTTTGTGTGTCTGTGTCTGTGTCCATGTGTGATGTGTATGTGCATGTGTGCATTTAGGATAATATGTTAAACAAAGTGCTTATTCTGACCTTTAAATGTAACTGTGTCCATGGTCAGAAATCCCAAGGTCACGTAAGGTGACCTTAAGATGGGGCAGTCCTTTGAAGCCTCTAGACTCCTAGGTCTTCCTGTGGCCTAAAGGCATATTCCATATCTACTTCCATAATTGTATACATATATCAAAAGTAGTTAAAGGGATGAGTATGTGCAGAATATATTACATACATATATGAAATAATCTAAGAATAAATTGATTAAAAACACTGTAAAGTGATCTGATTTCTGACTTGTAGATTAATTGTTTTATTTTCTACCAATTGATGACACTCTTCCAAAATCTTACAAAGAGAGTCTCATAAAGTGAATCCACCTCCACCCTCTGGGATGCTATGACCCTGGAGCTTTGCTTGATATCTTATATTCTGTTTGGGTTCAGTTCATTATTATAATGTCAACTGGCTATCCGTTCTACAGAAAAATACTAGTGACAGTTCCCCAGAAATGTTTAAAGTTTGAGGAAGATGTTATAACTTAATAAATTACAAGAATGCATCTAAAGAGTGGGGACCTTGGGAAAGAATTAATATTTTGAAGCTGTCTGGAGGAAGTGGCATGTAAGCTGAAAGGAGATATCTTATAGGTAGAGAAGGAATTCGACTCTAATCTGCCAAACTTCCATAGGTTAGTATGTCTGGATAACTTAATTCAATGCAAATAATTTGAGATGAGAATTAAAGAAGGAACATCCAAACCTTTCTTATTCTACCATCTTCTATCTACCCGCAAATTGAAAAAGGAAGAACAGGTAGTAAAGAAATTATTTCTGATCTTTATACTCAGGAGACATATGTAGACTCCTAAAGTTAAAACAGCAACCCTAAACTTGATTTCAAGTAAGGCTAGAGAAGAGAAAATACTTGAGAAAAATATATAACATTTTTATTTTCTGATTATGTTTTAGGCATATATTGATTATGGCAAAATTAAGTACAATAAAATCAGTAAGAAAATAAAATTAACTCACAAAGAGGGATAATTAAGATTAGATTGTCTAGTTACCTGTATTAAAGTCCAATTTGAGTCATAGGAATCCATTGTTTTTTCCCCCAAGAGGCCTTATTTAAGGAAATTAATATAAAAATATAATTTATTTTCTGGTTTTCATTTTCTAAATGATATGCATAAAATTAAATTAAGTAAATAATCACTAGGGTTGATGTTAGATTAAAATTAAAGGAGTTGCTTTTACCAATAGTGAAACATTAACAGGATATTAAAAACATTTCATTTGTTATTTAGAAAGTGCTGAATTGCTTATCAAATTATACTAGGCACTGATAGTTAGGAAAGTAATTTTTCTGAAACAGCTGATATTGTGAATTTGTGTTTAAAAAAAAAAAAAAAAGCTGAAGGACAAGTAAACACCCTACCAGATGTTCTGTGTCAAAGCAACTAGGTTTGTTTTAGCTGAGCCCAGCAATTCTTCCAGGGTACTCTGGGAGATGACTTCTCAGGTAGGGCAATATATAAAATCAGGTGTTGAGTTCAGAAGAATACAATTTACTATAACCACCTTTCACAGTCTCAGCAAAAGAAAAATTGTTTCATAAAGAGAAAGAAGACATTCAAACAACTCCTCCTTCAAAGGATGAGAGTAATAACTTCACAAGATAAATACTCATATTTCATTAGATTTTATGCCACTTTTTTGCAAATTGTGAGATTTTAGATGAGATTTAAACCAATTTCCTGCCAGTTTGATTTCATAATTCTTAAGCTCAAGAAATGATCTACAATGTGGGATATAGAATAATGAACACGTCCCAACTATATGGCCTTTTAATTGTCTGACAGCATCAGAGTTCAAAGAAATTATTATACATATTTTTCTTTTGAACCTGTTTCATTTCTGGAGTAATCATCACATGTCTCTTTTTTAAACTTGTTAAAAGACCTGGGAACTGATATCTGTTCAGATGTCAAAAGCATGTAGAACTGTCCAGTTGTCTTGGTGGCAGTAGCTGTTCAAATAACTCAGGATAACTTCTGCAAATCATCATGTCCTGGTATGATTCTACAAGAAAGGAAGGAATTAAGCATTTTGACAATATAATTGTAAAATGTAATAACATACAATGTTACTCTGGCCCAACCTTCTACAATTCTTTCATCTGTTGGCTAGAAATTTCATAACTCATTTTTGTATCTGTTTCTAGAACTCTCCAAATGAAAGGGAAATACACTCACATATCAATTTTCTAAATGCTTCAGAAAATTGCTGGCTTACAGTAAAATAAGCGGATAAAGGTTTTAAACCATGCAATTTGAGTTAGTGATGATAATTTTATCTGTGTACCAATATAGTCTTTCCCAAAATAATGATTTCTTCAAGTCTACATAAGAAAGCAACTTTAAATTGTTTAAAAAATAATGTAGGGCATTGTTGAATGCTTAAAATTATACTTTATTCTAATATATTTATTTCTCTTTAGAAAAGTACAACAAATTATTCAAAAGATGAAATAGCTTAAGATTACCTTTACCTAGGTTTAGCTCTACTCTGTCTACTCCACAGAGTATGCAACAAAGTATAACTAGAGTATAGGATGGACTGGGGACTGTTTGAAGTTGAATTTTGACTCCCAAAAATATTGGAGTTCTAACTATTCATATCTGTGACTGTGGCATGACTTGGAAAGAAGATCTTTTCAGATAAAATCAAGTTACAATGAGATGATTAAGGAGGTCTTATTCAATAAGACCACTGGCCTCATAAATTGAAAGAGATGGTTAGAGTGATGCATATCTGTAGTCTTAGAACTTGGAGATGAAAGTAGAAAATTCAAAAATGTTAGGTTATCCTGCAATATCACACCTTAACAATAACAACAATAACAACAGCAAAGAGAAAAATAAGACACATAGGAGAGAAATATTGAAGGACAAAGTCATAATAACAACAAACAACAAAACCCCCAAATGCCATATGCCAAACAAGGCAGTAACCCCACATGCATACCAAACACTACCAACAACAGAAACAGAGAAAGCTGTGGGGCAGACTTTCTCCTTGGGACTTTCAGACCCCTGGACATATAATGAATCTGATTTTAACTACACTGCCAAAATATTGTAGTTAAATATTTCTAAAATCATGAAAGCTCTGGCCTAAGCAATGAGTCTGTCTCTGAAAAGATTTGTAATGTGATGGGTTTATTAGAAATTGGCACATTGCGCACGCGCAAACACACACACACACACACACACACACACACACACACACACACAAATAGATCCTAGATGTCATCTCCAGAGTTCTGGTTCTCTCTTGAAGGTAGGCAAAGGTAAAAAGCAGCATCAATGGAAGCCAGACTTAGTCTACCAAGCGATTAGGGCTACTTTTTAATATAATAATAATGCTTACTTAACTTTATTCTATGTTACTTTACAGCAGTAGCTGGCCCACCTGTCTTCTCCAAAAATTTTCTCTAATCTTTTTGTCCTCAGCACTTATACATTCTTCAGAATACATTATCATATGGTAAAAAGATACCACGAGTTTACATAAAAATTCAAATCATAAATTGAATAAGAAGTTTACAGCAGAAATGTTTACAGGTATTTCAAATAAGAATGATCAATGGAATAGAACTGAAGACCTAGAAATAAACCCACACATTTATGGACACTTGATCTTTAACAAAGAAGCCAAAAATATACAATGGACATCTTCAATAAATGGTGCTGATCTAACTGGTAGCTGGTATGTAGAAAAATGAAAATGGTCCATATTTATCACTTTGCACAAAGCTCAAGTCCAAGTGGGTCAAGGACCTTAACATAAAACCAAATACACTGAATCTAATAGAAGAAAAAGTGGGAATGAGTCTCGAACTCATTGACACAGGGGAAAATTTCCTGAAAAGAACACCAATGGCTCAGGCTCTAAGATCAACAATTGTAAATGGGGCCTCATAAAACTGAAAAGCTTCTTAAGGCAAAAGACACAGTCAATAAGACAAATTGGCAAACTACAGCATGGGACAAAAATCTTCACTAACCCCACATCTGATAGAGGGCAAATGTCCAAAATATATAAAGAACTTAAAAACTAACTCCCAAAGGACCAAACAACCCAATAATAAAAATGGAATATAGAGCTAAACAGAGAATTCACAACAGAGGAATCTCAAATGGCCAAGAAGCACTTAAAAATTCAAGTCCTTTGTGATCAGAGAAATGCAAATTGGATCAACCCTGAGATTCCACCTTACAGTAATCAAAATTACTAAGAACAAAAACTCAGGTGGCAGCATATGTTAGTGAGGATGTGGAGAAAGAGAAACACTTCTCCATTGCTGGTGGGATTGCAAACTGGTGCAACCACTCTAAAAATCAATCTGAAGGTTCCTCAGAAAATTGAAGACAGATCTACCTGAAGACCCAGCTATACCACTCTTAGGGCATATACCCAAAAGATGCCTACCATACCATAGGGGCAGGTGCTCCACTATGTTCAAAGCAGTCTTATTGGTGATAGCCAGAATCTGGAAACAACCCAGATGTCCCACAGTGGAATAATGGATATAAAAAATGTGGCTCATTTACACAATGGAATACTATTCAGCTATTAAGAATGGGGGCATCATGAATTTTGCAGGCAAATAGGTGGAACTAGAAAATACCATCCAGAGTGAGATAACTCGGACCCAAAATGACATGCATGGTATGTACTCACTAATAAGTGGTTACTAGGCAAAAAATTATGGAATACTTAAGATACAATCCTCAGTACTGAAGAAAGTTAACAAGCAGAAGGGCCCAAGTGAGGATGCTTCAATTCCACTTGGGAGGGAGAAGAAACCAATCATGGGAGGCAGAGAGAGGAGGGGGGACCTGGGTGGCAAAGAGGAAGGGGAGAGGAAAATGGGAACATGATCATGTATGGGGCGAGTCAGTAGAGCATCCCTGAGGGCCAACAGAATGAATGGAAATATGTAACCTTGAAGGGTGAGAGGTGGGGGGACCCTCTAAAAAGTACCAGATACCTGGGGGGTGAGAGACTCTCAGGATTCAAAAGGAAGGATCTTAGAAAAATGCCCAACTCTGGGGAGAGGAAACTTGTAGAGTCTGTCTCCAGTAGAAACACAGGGCATCAAGTGGAGGCATGTGGTTGCCATCCCACAGTCAAAAGCTCTGATCCAAAATTGTTCGTGTGTAAAAGAAATGCAGGAACAAAAATGGAAGAGACTAAGGAAAAGGCAATTCAATGAATGGCCCATTTTGGGATCCATCTCAAGGGGAGGCTCCAAGACCTGATGCTATTACTGATGATATGGTGTGTTTACAGACAAAAGCCTAGCATGGCTTTTCTTCTGAGAGGCCCCAAAAGCAGCTGAGACAGAGGCAGATACTTACACCTAACCATTGGACTGAAGTCAGGAACCCCTATGGTTGAATACTACACACACACACACACACACACACACACACACACACATTTGTAAATATAACCTGCTTAGTCTATACAATGTTATTTGTATATATGCTTACAGGGCTGATCAATTACTACTGGACAATTGATTGTGTGCTTTTCACTGGAAAGGAGCATGTGTCCTGCTCCCAGCCTTACTCATTTGCCATTATTTCTTGAGTAGGGTTGAAGCCTAATGGGCTTAACCCTGTCTACTTTGGCATGTTCATTGCTGTAGTTCTTGTTCAGCTCACGTTTAGGTGTTCATGTTGGTGAGACAGAATGTGTAGCTTCTGTTGCTACTAGAAGATACATTCTCACAAAGTCTCTGATCTTACAGTCCTCTGGTTCTTACAAACTTTCATCCCCCTCTTCTGCAATGTGTTCCTGAGCCTTAGATACAAGAGTGTTTTATAAGGCATCCATTAGGACTGAGCTCCAAAACTCTGCATTTTAATTGGTTATGGTTTTCTGTAGTAGTACTCTCTGTATTGCAAAGAGAACTTTCCTTTGTGAGTAATTAAGACTACATTTATCTATGGGTATAACAAACGTTTATAGACTGCTGTTAGGGTTTATGCTGATTTAGTAAATTAGTGGTCCTACATTATCTTCTGATAAACTATGAGTTCATTATCATTGATTAGTTAGTTGTGTTTACAGTACAAGCATAGTCTCCCACTTCTTGACTGGGCCTTAGGTCCAGCTAGAGAGCTATTGTTTCTTGCCAAGATATATGAGCCACTACTGTACAATAAGGGTTATTATGCCATGTGGGTCATGGATGTGGTTCAGATGTCATATCTGAGCAAAGCTATTGGTTCCCACTCTCCTTTGGAAGCTTGCATGGAACCTTCTGGTACCATGAAAGTTAGTTCTCAAGGGGGGTACAGGTTGAATTCTTAAGAGAGGTTAGTATAATACCTTTTATTTCTTCTGTTATATCTGGTTTCAGTCATTTATTCCTGAAGGTTGGCTGAAATATTAGTAAATATTTTGAAGGAAAATATGGAAAGAAGTAGAGCAGAGAAAATTTATCTTCTTTACTTAGGAAAGAAATATTTATTCAACTGCTTTTATGAGCAAGCAATGATAATAAATATTTTATGTATATTTGTTTCCATTCAAAGGCCTTATTATGACAAAGCATGTATAATGGTGACAGATGATTATGCTCAATTATGTTGAAATTAGGATTTGAGATTGATGAAATAAAGTGTGTGAATAATCCTTAAATGAACAAATAGGAGAATGTGGCTTTATCTATCCCTCCAACTTAACAAAACACCTTTACACACTACATTTTTAAAGGATTGTTGTCTACTTCCTATGTGACAATCATGGAGATGCATTAGCCATGCATGAATTACCTTCAAATATAATTGGTAACACATATAACTTTAAGTAACCTCTTCAACATATGCAAATGAGAGGATCTGCCAGTATCTGACTAAGACAGATGCAGATACTCACAGCCAACCATCAGACTGAGCCTGGGGACCCCAATGGAATAGTTAGGGGAAAGACTGAAGGAGCTAAAGGGTATTGCAACCTCATAGGAAAAACAATAATATCAATTAATCAGACATCCCCCCTCCCCCAGAACTCCCAGGTACTAAACCACCAACCAAAGAGTAAAAATTACAAAGCTTTTGTAAGGCAAAGGACACTGTAAATAGGATAAAATGGCAACCTACAGATTGGGAAAAGATCTTTACCAATCCTACATCTGATAGAGGGCTAATATCCAACATATACAAAGAACTCAAGAAACTAGACTCCAGAGATCCAAATAACCCTATCAAAAAATGGGGAAGAGAGAATTCTCAACTGAGGAAACTCGAATGGCCGAGAAGCACCTAAAGAAATGTTCAACATCCTTAGTCATCAGGGAAATGCAAAGCAAAACAACCCTGAGATTTTACCTCACACCAGTCAGAATGGCTAAGATCAAAAACTCAGGTGACAGCAGATGTTGGCAAGGATGTGGAGAAAGAAGAACACTCCTCCATTGCTGGTGGGAATGCAAGTTGATACAACCTCTCTGGAAATCAGTTTGGCGGACCCTCAGAAAATTAAACACCTTTGAGTTAGAGGGGCCATCACTTTTGTCTGCTATGTAACCAAAACCATCAAATGCAGTGTCCAACGCCATGACAAGAACAGGAGTACCAACAGCTCTCCTGAGCCTTGCTACTTCTTCTAAGAGGTGAGTTGGTATTGTTTTGTTCTTACATTTAGTCTTGTGTAAAAGAAACAAGTGAGGGGAGACTGGGTCAGAGCTTTATAAATTGTGAGCTGTGAGCCATAGAAACACACATTCAATGAGGGTTCTTTTGTAATACAACATAAGAAAAATCTGCTATGATTACATATTACATATCTCTAAATTTGCCTTCTTTCTAAAATGGTTGTAAAGAATATCCAGTCTACAGTAGCCCACAAACTAAAATATATTCATTCCCCCATGGATGTGTGCTGTCTACAAGGGGTCTATATCACTTACTTTGCTAAAGAACAGTTATTAACTAACCATAGAAAAGTAAGTGTTCAGCCTTTCATAGAGTATGATGTGCACAGAAGCTTCTCAGCCAGAACATATATTTGAACTTTGTCTAATAAGATGAAATGTGATCTTAGCTCAGACCCGTAAAAACATTCCCACAAATTCCTGCTGCTTAGTGTCTTCTTTATCTTAAGCTGTGTGACCTTAGAGAGTCCATCTGCTGAAGGCTGTCAAGTCCCCATATACCAACATCAGAGACCCTGTGTGAAGAGCGCTACATTGATGTGGCCTAATTCATATTTCCAACATTTTAATCATATAAAAATAAAGCAAATATTTGAGGTATTCATTGCTAGGAGATTGATTCTTACTGGATCCATTTCTCCACCTAATAGAAACACACCCAGTGGTCTGGCATTCGGATGAACACAAACAACATATGAGTTCAGTGTGCAATGGAGTAGACAACTGTTTCCATTGGGGTTTATTTCTGTCATGATTAGACTACACCTATTCTGCCAGCAGTACAGGTAATATGAAATAATAATGGAATGAAAAAATGAAAAAAGGCTTTGGGGCATCTTTTCACAAAGATAGAAATAGCCTAGCCGATGAGCAGCTATTTCTCTCTCTCTTGCCATCTCAAAAAACAGTTATTAAAAGTAGCGATTATCATTAAAGACAGCTCTGACCCCAGGAACCTGGTAAAAATCATCAGGGTTTCGCTTACAACTATTTGGCTTCCTGCTCCCCAGTGGCTTTTCAGAGCAGCCAATTAACTCTCTGGAAATGTAACTGCACACCAAGATGCTAGCATGACAGAAACACAGGAGGGGTGACTTTCATTTCTTTAAATCTGCCTCTCTCTATTTCCAGCAATTTCATTACAGCCATTTAGACTCAAAGGGATAGGGGATTTTAGTGGTCCCCCAAAACACCCTTAGCCACAGGCACAGAATGTATAATCGCCCTGCCTGAGGAGGCCTCTCTCTATCATTCTCTACCCTTCCCTGAATTCCTCTTCACCCAATTCTGTTTTTAATTTGACAGACAATCCTTTTGACCTCACCTAAAATGAAACATTTTAAAAGCTTCTCTGTGTGGCAGAGTATCACTGTAAACCAGACCTCTAAAATGGGTGTGTTCACTGTTTTCAAATTCCCATACCACTGTGGCTGTTAAGGACAAATTCTCTAACCCACTCGAAGTTGCTCCCTTTCCTTTGATCCCCATGTCTGGGTCATCACAATGCATGACTCCCTCTTTTGAAATCTTCAATGTCTCACCCAAAGAACTTTACCTGAGGCCACCCTGTCACAAACCTCAGCTACTTCAAAGTCTGTGAGTGCTCAAGAGACTTTTCTGCTTGATAAAATGTAATGTCTACCTCAAAGATGGGATGGCATGAGCTCTCTTTCCCTTGTTCTGTGCAGAGGTAGCAGTGGTAAGATTAATCCTACAAGCATAGGATGTGGGAGTTTGAAGGATCTTAGAACACATATAGTGCAGCTCTCTCTGGGGTCTAGAGGTTAAATGACTTACTTGAGGTTATCAGATTAAGTAGTGTCAAATCAGATACATTAACCCAAGGCTCTCGGCTCCTGTGTTTCAGCCTCTACCTGTGCTGTGTATGAAGAGAATGTCTTGTGAAACTCCTCACAACTTAAAAGCAATTAGATCAAAGATCAATCTTCTGTCAAACTGGCCTCTTACCAGGAAGGAATCCCTCTTGTGACTTTTGTAGTGTTGCCACATACCTCACTTGTTGCAGCATGAGGCAAGATGGGTGTATCAACTTTGAATTTTTCTTTCGATTAGAAGCTTAAGAAATTTTCTAGCATTAAACCCTCCGAAACACCATCAGTTTACCTACCTTCCCTCCCTGGTCAATAATGAATCACAAAGAAGTTACACAAAGAGTAAAAATGAAACATATGCACCTGTTAAGTCAGCTGAAACTAAAACATTAACACCATGCTGGCAAGGCTGTGTGGCAACAGGAGCCCCTGTGCCCTGTTAGTAGGAATACAAATCATAGTGGCACTTTGGAAAACAATTTAAGCAGGTTCTTAGAAAACTAAATATGTTTTTGCATTGTTATTCAGCAGCTGTGAATCCAGGCATCTATCCAAATTAGTTCAAACTTTGTCTCATAAAAGCTCACACAAATACTCCACAGCACTTTTATTAATAATTGTCAAAATTTTAAATTAGCTAATATGATTGCCACCAGGTGAAGATATAAATGAGCTATGGTACATATATTCATTGGAATATTATTCAGTATGATAAAGAGAAATGAGCTACCAAGCTACAGACACCTTAAATCGCATTGCTAAATGAAAGCAGCCACTCCACAAAGGCTACACACAATGATTCCAACTATATGAAGTTCTAGAAAAGGTAATGCTGTAGACAAAAGATGAGTGGCTGACAAAAAGATTGTGGAAAAAGTGGGAAGGGATAAAAATGTATAACAAAGGACACTTTAAGTTCATGAAATTATTTTGCATGAGACTATAATGGTAGTTTCATGAAATTATGCACTGTCAAAACCAGTGGAAGTATGCAACATGGTGAGCCTTATGTGAACTATAAACTTAGGATAAGGTGTATTGATACTTCACCATCAATTATAACATGTGTCACCCTCCTAATTCAAGATGTTAATAACTATATGCTGAGGGAACGAGTGGAGAGGAATTCTGCACTCTTGATGTTTTCAGTAAGCATGAAGAATCTCTTATACTAAAGGTATTTAAAAAGCAAATGCTGCATATTTATCAAGAAAATCCTAATTGTGTTAATATTGCAAGTATTCTGAGACAGTCATGATGCACCAATGTTGATCCAATGAATATTTTTAGCATAAACCTGAGACATAAGATCTTTTGGGCATTAACTCTACACACACAACAGAAGTATAAAGTTAGTATGCTGGTTAGTTTTATTACAACTTGGCACAAACTACAGTTATCACAGAGAAAGGATCCTCCACTGAGAAAATGCCTGCATAAGATCAGGCTGTAGGCAAACCTGTAGGGCATTTTCTTAATTAGTGACTGATGTGGGAAAGCCTAGCCCACTGAAGGTGGGACCATACCTGGGATAGTAGCCCTGAGTTCTATGAAAAAGTAGACTGAACAAGTCTGGGAAAGAAGCCAGGAAGCAGCACTCCTCCTTGACCTCTAAATCAGCTCCTGCTGCCAGGTTATTTGAGTTCCTGTTGTCTCTTTCCTTTTGATGAACTGTATGAACTAATATGGAACTGTGAGTGAAAGAAATTCTTTCCTTGACAAGGTACTTTTGACCTTGGTGTTAACCACAGCAGTACTAACCCTAAGACAGTCTCACAGAAGCATAAACTTATCCACCATTATACAAATGGAGAACTGCAAAGTTAAAATTCTAATCAAGGCCACTTGGTTCCAAAATTGGGTGGTGGTGGTGGTGGTGGTACTGGTTTTTCCACTGCATGGTGGTTTAAATGATTAAATGATTAATCCTGTGAGTCTAACAAATTATTACCTATAAAAAAATCCCAAAATTTAATTATTGGACCTAAGAATCAAAATGACCTGTACCTTGCAGAACATAAGGATTTACCTAACTGGTATATCTGGAAATGAAGAAATGGCAGACAAACAACACACACACACACACACACACACGCACGCACGCACGCACACACACACACACACACACACACCACAGTAAAGACAAGATGCTGGGATTGGTTGGGAGGTCTGGGCCATGCACTCTGATGGTGTACCAGCAGCAGCCTCAAAACTCAGAAAACTTATTTTATACATCTTCATTAAGAAGGTAGGATTATTCTATGTACCTGAACTAAGAGGCAGGTATAGCTAATCTCAGTAGGTAATCTTTGTAAGGAAACAGTATGAGATATCTTAATCCAGGAGAGGAAATCTGTGGTTGACATTTTCTGCACAAATTTGTTTTAGCTAAAGGTCAATGGATGGGCAACATTCGTATTTGCTGAAGATAAAGGCTTTGCCATTCTCATGAGTCTGGGACACTGGGTCCTTGACATAACTATACTCAAAACACATTGACTTGGAAAACTTCCAGAAATTCATCTTCTACTTAAACTTTTAGTCAGAGCTTCTCTGCACCCATCCCTCGACTTACACACACAAAACAAAAGAGAGCAGGATAAAATGCAGCTCTTAATTGTGTAACTCACTATCCACTGAAAGGGGCTCTTATCAAGAGTCAGAGAACAATAAGAGAGATTGGAAGGAGGTCTGGAGAGGTCAGAAAAACTTTCCAGAACAAACATCAGCTGAAAGACACTGTGAAGACTGAGATGGAGCAGGGAGCAATAAAAGAGGACTGACATTTGCCAACAGTCCACCAAGCACTAAGTGGTCCATGCTTGTACTCACCTTGACAAGTCCATGATGCCATCCACTTACCATGAATAGTTTCTGCACCAGCAGCATCTCCCTGAGGAACTTTTGGAGATGCCCATTCTCAGACATCATCTGGAACTCACTGAACCTGAATTATCAAGATGGAGCCCGAGGTACTGCATTTTAAATGTGTTCCAGATCCATCTGACCCCTGATCAATCTTGGCAACCACCAGTCTAAGCCTTCATTTATTAAAGGATGAAAAAGGCACAGAAGACTTTTATGAAGGGCAAATATCTAATGCAGAAACAAATAAAATCTTTACTCAAGGTAGGTAAAATGGATCTTCAAAGTCAGTCTACGGTTTGAAAACATAACCAGACAGCCCAATTATTTACAACTCTAAGTTGTTTTGAGAGTCATCTGATAAAATTATATATATATTTGATATTTAATGATGCTTTGATAGTATGCACATATCATAAAATAGTTAATCTAATTAATTAAATTATTCATTGACTTATAAGGTGATAATATTTATTCTCATGGAAGATTGTAGCTAGTGACAATATGCTGTACTCTTTCTTTCCCCCTTGCCTTAAGTTTATTTGTAAAAATAGCATAGGACACTGGTCATCTACAAATAGTGTATAGGTAGGTGTGTTGCAGCAGTCCATCTGTCTTCATATTGGCAGGAGCCTTTTCTATGGGCTTTCACAGGAGCCTGGGCACCTTCGGGGGCCTGAGCTGGAGCTGAAGCCTAGGCCTTAGCTGGAGCTTTGGCGTCGGCCTTGGTTTGAACCTTGGGCTTTGGTTGGAAGAGCCTATGACCCTTGGTCATGTAGCTTCGAATCTGCTTCCCAAGCTAGGGGTGAACAATGAAAGTCAAACAGCTGAGTTTGTGGCTGTGCCCCTTTGGCATCTTGGGCTTGATAGGCTTAGGCTTCATAAGGGCTTCCATGGCCTCTGTGAGTTCACTCACTGCCTTTGCATTGTTGGCCTGCATCTTTTTCAGGCCTTTCTTGATGTATTTCTTGGCAAAGCACGTGTTCCTCAGGACCTTAAGAGATTTGTAACTTTTTGGCTAGGGATTCTTGATGCCATTTCTGTGTCGTTTGCAAGACTGGTTGTGTGTGGTGTGGTTCTTGGACTTGGCCATGTCTGCACGGTAACCCACGGCTCCTGCAGTGCCTAGGACTGGAAGAGAAAGAGCTATGCTGTGCTCTTGAAGAAATGCTATGAGACTACATGTTATATGCTCCTACTATGTTTCTAACAGGTGAAATGCTGTCATGCTGCTAGTTACAACAAAGGAAAAGATTTTGAGACATATTAAGGATCTAATATTGACCCCACTTCAGATATATACAGACATGAGCATATTATTTCATCTATAAGATATGGTTATGGCGAGCCTAGATAGCACATCTAACTATGAAACTGGGAGAGAAAACTTTTGAGAACTCAAATGAAAATACTTTCTTTTTGGCACTCTTGCAGAGGTTTTTGAAAATTCCATTGTTTGGGATCTAAATCCATTGGTGAATATGTATTTTTCTTTTTAACCTCCTAGAACTGCCTAATTTGGGATGAGAGTGGGAAGTTGCCATTCTGGTACTGCTCTGCTACTTAAGGAGAGAGTTCTTATTTTCCCTAGCTGAGCTTAATTAAGAAAAATTAATTTGGAGACCTGAACAACTAATATCCAACAAAACACAACCAAAATATTAACAAAATAAATCCATAAGAGCAAAATTAATTCTTTAAAATTGAAGGCACAGGGGGTGAGTGCAATTTTCACTAAGCCCAAATCAATCCCAGATCTCAAGCACCTGAAGGAAGGAACTGACTCCTACATGCTATCCTCTGAACACTACACTCCCACAGGGAATGTGTGTGCACAGGTGCATATACACATGTACACACAGAGAAGGTAAAGTAATACAAAATTAGCTCATGATAGAATTATATGGTAATAAGCTCATGGTCATCCTGGGAATAATGCTTATATAATCAGAAAAAAATAACATTCTGTGGTTAGTTAACTACAAGGCATATTGATTAGACACCCCTGCTGGCAAAAAGATTCATAATCCAAATTTTAAGAAAAATGTAGTGAGCACCACAAGCATTCAATCTTTTCTGTTTAGCTACCAAGTTAGGAATGTAGCAGAGATGTCTAGTGTGATGTGACTGTATAATTTGCTAGGTTTCTTTTCCTATAAATATTTCTATTGGTTTAAGGTTTTTCAATTTATACAGCTAAAGGGGCATGGGGAAAGTGAAACAGCTGCTCACTAGAAAGTGATCCATAATACAAATATATCTCTTGCTTTGTTTTCTATGATTTATCATGATACTGAAACTGAATTTGCTTTTTCACAGGTAAGTACCATGAACTTCCCACCTGAACTTCACAGCAAAATCTAACGCAAGACATACTCCAAGCCCCTGAGAATAATTTTTCAAACACAATTATTCAAAGTATAATAAACTTTAAAGCATGTATCAACCGTATCGGGTCCCTTTGCCTCCAGCCTACCTACTAAAGCAACATCAATCTCATTATCTCCTATCCCATACAGACTTTCAGAAATCTATACACATCTCTTTCTGGCTTCCTACTTTAATAACTTATTTCCCATGAGAATGGAAAATAAAATAATCTATCAAAATAAGTGACATAATTGATCTATAATAGTAACTACTGTTTTAAAAATCAATGATGAAATAGGCTTGATAAACAGCAAGCAAATACATGCCCCTCCAAAAGTCAACTTATATAACTTTTTTGAAATACCTAGATTAAAATTTCAATTTTGTGTCTCAAAAACATGTCTAAAAAAAACCTTATATTAAATCACATAGATTGAGACAACTAATATGACCACACATATCCTAGGATCTCAAACTATTTATCTCAAGTATAAAGGCTTTGTTAATAGTTGTTACATTGTATTGTCTACAGGATAATTAAATGGAGACAGTATTTATATATTCAACATAGACAGGTTGTTAAATAATATTTTAAGCCCACTGTCTGTTGAATCTGTGGAAACCCATGGTATCTATCTTTAGGACAAATCCACTCAATAATATAGTAAATCCCTTCTAAAGATACACCTTTTTTTGATTTTAGTTATAGAAAATCAAACAGTCCTGCCAGTATTTATAAAATTACTTTGCATTTACAAAAAGTTTTCAAGATCTTTAATTTCAATAATTTAGAGGGGAAAATGTGTGCACTTAGTTAAGTCTATTATCAAAGGAGTTTTCCCAGAGCTGTGTTATTATCACTTTGATTGGCTCAGTTCTCATACAGCCTGTAGACATGGTATTCTAATGTGTATTGAGAAACACACTGAATATAACTCAAGGAAAAGCTGTGGGCAGAAAAGATGTCTTAGTAAGTAAAATATGGCAACCTGAGTTTGATAAATATGACCCACATGTTAGAACAAATGAACCACTGATTTCAATTAGTTGTCCTCCAACCTCCATATACACACCATGGCACACATATGTGCAAACAAACAAATATCATAATTCAAAATGCCAATGGATAAACATAAGTTGTGATAGCACAGAGGAGACAAAAATAAAGTTTATCAAGCCTAAGTTGTCCTCAGGAACATTGTGGAATTTCCAAAACTGTGGGCTTTTATAATTTAACCTCAGTTGTGATAAAATAACAAGACTAAAAGCAAGTTGGTTTGGAAAGGGTTTAATTGTCTTATATGTATCAATTATAGTCCATGTCTGAGGGAAGTCAGGGCAGAAACTAAAATCAGAAACCTGGAGGCAGAAACTGAAGCAGAGACCTGGGAAAACACTGATTATTGGTTTGCTTCTCATGGTTTGCTCAGCTACCTCTTTTATACAAGTCAGAAGTTCTTGCACAGTAGTAGCAAAACTCATAGTGAGCTGGAACTTACATCAATCGTTAATTAAGAAATTGGCCCTCAAAGACTTGCCCATAGGCAAATCTGATGGAGGTAATCCCTTAACTGATAGACTCTCTTCACAGATAGCAGAAAAGATACTTTGTTTACATTGGTTTGTATTTTGTGCATTTATAATTAATTTTCAATCCTTCCAATATCTGTTCCTATTACATTTGCACTATAAATTTTTATCTCCAGTGGTGAAAGATTTGTATCAAATCCCAGGTCATTCACTTTTTAATTGGATCAAGTAAATAATCTAAGTTTTAGTTTGTTCTGGCTGAACTTTGGATAGTGATTATTTTACATAATTTTGTTTCCTTTTTCTGTAAAGTCTAAAATGTAATGTCAGTATTCACCACAATTGTCTCAAAACAGCTAATTGTATTTCACTCTTATTTTGGTTTTTTAATTAATAAAGCTCTGAGGCAGACCCTTGAGCAGCATATGTGATGTTTAGAAAGAGTTTAAGTACAACACAACTATAAACAACACTCTTGTATTGGTTTGCCTTGCAACTCTTTGCAGGTCTTTGCTGATCTTCACTGGACATGACTTCATAGAGAGAAAAGCGCCAAAGAACTTCTCTTGGTATTCAGGTTGTTTCTTGCTCCTACTTCTGATTCCTGCCAATTTTTTTTTAAATTGGTTATTTTATATATTTATATTTCAAATGTTTTCACTCTTCCCAGTTTCCCCTCTACAAACCCCCTATCCCCTCCCACCTCCTCTGTAATTCTATGACGGTACTCTCCCACCCAACTACCCACTCCCACCTCACTACCCTAGCATTTCCCTATGCTGGGTCATCGAGCCTCCATAGGACCAAGGAGCTTCCTCCAATTGATGCCAGATAAGACAACCCTCTCTATATATGCAACGGGAGCCATGGGCCACTCCAGGTGTATTCTTTGGTTGTTGGTTTAGTCCCTAGGAGCTTTGGGGGGGTCTGGCTAGTTGCTATTGTTTTTCTTCCTATGGGGTTGCAAACCCTTTCAGCTCCAGTCCTTTCTCTAACTCCTCAGTTGGAGACCCTGTGCTCAGTCTGATGGTTGGCTGACATGCATCTGCACCTGTATTGGTCAGGCTCTTGCACAGCCTCTCATGGGACAGCTCTACTAGGCTCCTGTCAGCAACCACTTTTTGGCATCAGCAATAGTGTCTGGGTTTGATATCTGCAGATGGGATGGATCCCTAGGTGGATAGTATCTATCCCTTTAAAGACTAAAAAGGATAGCCTTTACTTCAGTCTCTTTTAATCAAGTTTGAGACTATTATAGACTATGAAGACATTTGAATTTAGGCTGAATATATTTTTGCATTATGGCCCCTGTAGATTCATGTGTTTGAATGCTTGGTTCATAGAGAATGATACTATTAGGAGATTTGGCCTTGTTGGAGTAGGTGGGGCCTTGTTGGAGGATGTGTGTCCCTACGGAGGCAGTCTTGGAAGTCTATGATCAAGCTATGCCCAGTGTGACACACAGTCTCCTGTTTCTGTCTCTGGATCAAAATGTAGAACTTTCAGCTCCTTCTTCAGAACCATGTTTCCAGCACAGTGGTGACATTTTTTCCTGCCAAGGTGACAATGGACTAAGCCAGCCACAATTAAGTATGTTCCTTTATAAGAGTTGTTATGGTCATAGTGTCTCTTCACAATAATAAAAGCTTAATAAGACAACAGCTGAGGAAAACCCTACAAACCTAACAATTCATATTAATACCTAACATTTCATATTAACATTTTAATATTCGTTCCTTCATTAGAGACATTGAAAGCAACCTGTCTTCACTGTGTCAAGCATAGCACATTTCTGTACTTGGGAGACTCTAGCCTTAGCTGCAAAATATATCATATCTACAGAATCCTTTGCAGGAGGAAAAATTAAAGGTCAAGAGATTGTATACTAGACACGACTCCTAACATGGATATTCTCTCCTCAAGATGGTAATACTGAGAGAGTTGGAATGAAGTCTGTGCTTTTCCTGAAAACACAACCCTACAATTTTTATTTTGCATCATTTGCTGCCCCATTCCCTCATCCCACAGAGGGTCCATAATGATACAGTAAGTTGCATTTCAAAGAATCTCTCCAAAGAATTGTACATTAAACTGTAACTGGATTTTCTCTTTAGTTTTTAAAATCTGCTATTATATAGCAGAGCTAAACAGCCTAGCTAGGCTCAATTTTCTCTTCCTTAACTATAATGCACCCTTGGATGGTCACATTTCCTAAAGTTCCTTCAGCAACTTTTGTTAGATTGTGTTCCAAGAGCCAATTCAGTCAATTGATTTCAGGCACTCAAGTTCTCAAACTTTAGTGTGTGCATCACCAGAGATCTCCAGGGATATTTCTTTTACAGAAACAAAACAAAACAAAAAAATTTAAACCACCAAAAACAATCACAAACAAAAAACCAGAATCGTCAGTGTTACAAAATGTATTATTTGAATCCATAGAGTGTCTAAAAATTTGAGTATTTTATAAGAATGATTTAGATGTTCCATAATCTGTTATTTTTAATTATTTCCATTTATGTATGTGTATGCACATTTGTATTCCTAAATTCATAAATATAACCTAATTGTTCAGTCTTTATACAGGCTAAGAAAGTCCTAACTTTGCAACAGCTGCCATCTTTAGTTTACCTTTTGTCCACAGGTAGTCCAAGCAGAGACATGGCTAATGCCTAGAAAAACTTTAGTTTACTTTTTTTAAGGGACTAATTTAGTAAATGTCCTATCCTCTCAAATTAGCATTAGAAGCACCCATGCCTTCACTCATACCTTTGAGGAATATTCAAAACTGAATCTGTAACAGTCCTAGATTTCTGAATCATACCTTGCCCCAATAGAACTGCTCCCTTCCTTATATGATTTCAAGAATTCACAGATGTGTGCATATACGATGCTCATATGGCATTTTGCTCATTATTAGAAAATAAGCTCTTGTCTCAGTAAAGCATTATGATCCAACATATAACTCAGTTATCTCTGGAATGGCGAAATACTAAGGACCAAGTGAGGCGCATCAGCTACTTCAGTCTTGTATTATTCCTGACTCAGTGTTCACTTCCAGTACAGCTTTTATTATAAAACGTTTTCCTCTGCTTAACTACTACTGTTCACAGTGTTTGAGAAATGAAACTAGATGTCCTTCTCCTTCTCCAGTCCCACATCTGCCTGAAAGCCACCATGCTTTTTGCTGTGATGGTAACAAACTAAACCTCTTAAATTGTAAGCCAGCCCCAATTAAATGTTTTTCATTATAAGAGTTGCCTTGGTCATGGTCTTCACAGTAATAAAACCCTAACTAAGGCATATAGATACATGCAAAGGAAGTATATTCAGCCTTAAAGAAAAATGTTATTATCACATTTTCAGGAAAATTGAAAACCTGGAAATCATTACATCAAGTGAAATAAGTCAGAAACAGGATGACAAATACCACATACTTTCTCTCTTTTGTGGTCTCTTTGGGGTGAGTCATGAAACTGCAAAAAGGACCATGATAAGAGAAGAAAAGCCCTTAAGTGGGAGTAACTGAAAGGAGAAAGAGTAATGGAGAATTGGGGACATCTTAACGCAGAAGAAAAGCAGCAAGATGAAGGCTTGGGGATGTGAAGGGAATGGAGGGTGGAGTGGGAAAGAGCCAGGATCCGCAGCGTGTCAGAAAGTGCCTTAGTGAAGTTTATCATTTGCATACTAATTTTTAAAAACAATAAAATTGAAAAATTAGCAAAAGAAAATAACTGATAAATGTCATCTTAGCAATTTGACTGTTTACTCTTTATCTAGAATGTGTGGGGAAATAAATTCAGAGTATCAACTGTATCAGTTAAAAACAGGTCCTCTCCTGGTCACATGACATGTAGCAAGTGTCAACTCTGCACCAATACTATTTACATGTGATGCTGTCTCTTCTTTGTCCCTTTTTGGTAAACTGCAATGTACAGAGTATACTTGGACTCAAATTTGTGAGGTCATACCTTACAGTCTTTGTTTTGTAATTGGGCCACAAAAGATAGAAGATTTTAAAAGATATCTACAAAGGAATCAATGTAGAAAATATTAATAATACAAGCATGTTTCATAGTAAAAGCAATAAATGTGTGAATTTCACCCTCACACTACAAGGTCTTTCTTTTTATAAGTTTAAAGACAGGTGAAATAATTACATCTAATGAAGCATAAACAGGACCAAAATATGCAACCTAAAATATATTGATCACATACACTCTGTCGTGCTAGAAATGTACACTGTGAGATATTACTAATCGGTAATTAATTTTAAAATTAAATATCAGGAACAGGAAAGCCTGTCTTCCCAAAAATTTAGTCAGTGATAATGTGATACTTTTCAAATGTTCAGAAGTCTTTCTGAGGTTAGTTCCTTACCTAAAAGGGAAAACAAGATCTTGCAATTGTGAGAAACATCTGTCTTTTCATATGCAATAGGAATGCCTGAAAGACCACACAGTGGCAAAAGGAAATGCATTCCTTTGTCAGCAAATACTGCTACAGTATGAGAAACACAAACAAGTTGCTGAGAAACTGGTAAAACAACACTGGGGATAATATGCAGTGTGGGAAAACTGTAACACAGTTGGCTGAAAAGACAGATGTTGCAAATGCATGGAGCTTAAAGTGTTTTCATACATTATAGATTTCCATTTAATAGCAAAGCACACTGGAAAGCTATGTCTCTGTGAGACTAAAGAGGAAAAGTACCCAAAGAAACAGTGTCAATGCTAAATTTCTTATAAGCAAACAGTATTTCCTGGGAAAATTATCTAAACAACCATTGATGGAACAGATGCTCTGGCTGGAATAAAGAATTCCAGAGTGAGTGTATGAGCTAGCACCAGAAGTGAGTTTTCTTCACCACATCATTCATAACTAAACAAAGTGTGCAACCTAATTGAGGATATCGGGACATGTGTAATTTGATACAAATAGTGCATTTAAAGTACATTAGAGTCATTGCAACACTCACACTGAGTCTGAAAATGATCACTCCTTTGCACTAGCAGAAGTTCATAAATTATGTTGAGATAAGTGATTTGTTTCTTAAATTCACCTGTTCCAAGTTTAATATTGTGTGTGTGTGCTCATCTATACAAGTGGCTATAGGGATCTTTGTCCTAGCTATTATTTCATCTCTCTGCTCTCTCATTTTATATATACTTTAGCATTTGAAAATTAACTATTTATCCGAATAAGCATATGTTACAGAGATGACAAGTTGCAAACAGCTCTAGAAAAACCACCTGGGTTCTAATCATGACAGGGCCTCTTAGCCCACTGCAACTTTGGAAGTTATAGAACATCTATACATCTGATTCTCCACCTCTGAGGGAGATGACAGCAGCAAGGTCATGGGAATATAGTTGTAATCTGAGGAAATAACTACATGAAAGGTCTAGTAAGCCTCAGACAGGCAACACCAGCTATTTACAAAGCCACCTGATTTACTGGCTAGGGCTGCCTTGTGTAGGGCCTATTTGCCCAGGTTCCTGTATTTTCCAGAGTTCTCTTTCTTGCATGTGGTGGGCACAGGGACATTCTGCAGATTGAGAGGTTGTCAGTTTTGTGAGATATGCCTAACTATCGTAGAAGGTTTCTGATGGTCTTTCAGAAAAAAAATGATAAATGGGGAAAATAGCATATTACTGAGGAAATATGCTGAAAGCTTTTAGGCCTGCTAGAGGAAGTGAACACAGTCTCCACACAGACAAGAAAATTACCACGAGGTAAGGATTTCATAGTCAGTAATCTGTTCATGGATTCTAACTTGAACAGTGTCCTAGCTGGTTTTGTGTGTCAAGTTGACACAAGCTGGAGTTGTCACATAGAAAGGAGCCTCCCTTGAGGAAATGCCTCCATGAGATCCAGCTGTAAGGCATTTTCTCAATTAGTGATCAAGGGTGGGAGGGCCCCTTGTGGGTGGTGCCATCCCTGGGCTGGTAGTCTCAGATTCTATAAGAAAGCAAGCTGAACAAGCCAAGGGAAGCAAGCCAGTAAGTAACATCTCTCCATGGCCTCTGTGTCAGCTTCTGCTTCCTGACCAGCTTGAGTTCCAGTCCTGGCTTTCTTTGGTAATAAACAGCATTGTGGAAGTATAAGCTGAATAAATCCTTTCCTCCCCAACTTGCTTCTTGGTCATGATGTTTGTGCAGGTAATAAAATCCTGACTAAAACAAACATTTTTGTTTGTTTGGTTGGTTGGTTGGTTTGGTTTGGTTTGGTTAGGTTTTGTTTTAACTGCTCTGTTTCATTACAGTGAAATGCCTGAAGATTTGGTGTGCTCAGCTTTGGCTCTTCTTCTTTCCTTGCACTTGGATTCTACTACTACAAACCATCCTTCATGTCTGAGACACTGATGACATCTTCAGTCAGTCTCTCCACAAAGTAGTCATCTTTCATCTATTCTAAATTCAGACTGATAGACACTCTTCAAGAGTTTCTATCTCAAGCATCTGAAGCCCGATTAGAAAAGACCTCCAATGTCTACCAAACAATTAAAACCCCTGGAACAGAATATGAAGCTATTTATCCTCATTAAGAGATAGAGAAATACAGGTTGAATTACCTTTTAGAAAATTAGATGGGAAAGGGAGACAATAATTGTATAATAAAAGATAGCACGAACTCTTTCCATTTTGTATAGCACATGATAAGTTGTATTCTGGCTTCAGAAAAGACAAAAACAACAACAACAAAAACCTGGCTTTTCTTTTGAAACGAACATACTTTCTTCCAATAAAATCCCACCTTAGAGTCCACAGGATTGAGTTGCAAGCAGTGGTCTTTGGTCCTAACACATTTCTGTCTGCCATTTCTTTGCTTTTCTTTTAAGAAGACCTACATAAGGACTATAAATTGGGTAAATTGAACATGCAGGTATCTCATGGCAGAGAACAGAGATAAGAATTCAAAAGAAAAGTTTTCCTCAAAATGAACAAAAAACTTAATTAAAATACACTCACTTCATCGATGACAAAAAGACATCACAATTAAATACCAAATAATTTATTAGTCTTTTAAAGTTCAACAATTTATCTTACTCTTTTGAGATCAATGTGATTTATTTGTTTGGTCCAATTTTAAGGTCACAGACTACTCCCAAGAACTACATTTTCAGAGCCTTTTATTAAATCTGAAATATATAAAAAATATTGGCATTTATATATTATATTAACCTTTTGATCAATAGGATAAATAACTCAGTGACTTTGGGGAAGAGTCAGTTAGTAGTTTTGAAGTTACTGCATTTCTTTCTTAGAAACCATACTATTTGTGGCTTAGAGCTGTTCAGTCGTTTCCCTTGTGAGTTGTTTCATTGCTCAGGCACCTCAAGTCTAAGATTCTGAAGCTGTCCTTGCCACACTTGCTCTATGGATCTGTTTTCAGTTCAGCTCGATTCAGGTACAATAACCCAAAGGGCTTGTCATCAGAATGCTTTGCTGACTCTCCAGGAGAAATGGGGCTTAACCTGTCTCCTGTGTCAGCCAAAGGCTAAGTTGCCCACATGCCACCCTGACAGTCAAGTTATTAGCTCATTTTTGTATTCTAAATCTATAAGACAGAAGGAATAGTTAACAAATTAGATCATTAGAATCTATGAAAACAAAAAATAAATTATAAACAGGTCAGTTCATATGTAGAGTTTAAAAATAACCTAAAAGGTCATTTAAATATCTATATTTTGCTATTAATGAAGTAGTACTATGAGCTAAACAAATAACCTAGATTCTGTTATTTGTCAAGTCTGAAGAGAGTAGGATATAAATCTGAGTTTACATTTTGTTTTCAGTGTCATCCTGTGATGGTTAATATGGTCAAATTAACAAAATCCAAAATTACCTAGGTTATGACTGAGGGGTAATTTAAAATTCAGATAATTGAAGTGAAAGGACATAGGCTAAATGTAGACAATACCATCCTGTGGGCTGTTTCCTGTATACAACTCTTTAAGTATAAACTGTTTGCCAATTTTTAATTCTAGCTGTTGTTGTCTAGCACTAAGTAGATCAATGTTCTCCATTCTGGCCAACAACAGTAGGACACATGTCTGTCATGTGTTTGGTTACCAGAATAAACAAACAATCTGTATCTAGCAGTATTGATTAGTTATAGTGGTATGTCATTCTGGTATATTATAAATACATTTTCAGTTCTAATTTTTTCAGTTTCTGGGAGGTTTGCTATTATAGTATCTGCACAAATCCCTCATTGTTGTCATTCAAGTTACTTCTCTTTTGTTTCTTTCTTACCATTCCACATCTATCTTACAAACCTTAAGGAAGATAAACAGATCTTAGACTAGTTAGACTCAACAGGTACTCACTTAGAAGAGAAGCCAAGATTCTATCCCTCAAAATGTTTTATTTCCAATTTATCGATGTCTCTCTTCTTCACTTTTTAGCTAGTTCAGATTTTTTTTTAAAATCCCTTGGAAAACTTAGGTCTCCATCCCAAGGGAAGGCTCAAGCAGGAGGTTCAGAGATAGAGCTGGTTAATGATAGAACCATGACTGGTTTCTCAGAGAAGACTTCATTCCCCTTTCTACCTCAGTGTCACTTTGGTTAAGTAGCCATTACTCAAGAACACACAGTTATTTAGGAGTGAAGTGACATATAGTTGCTGAATAGCTATAAATAAACTTTGTTTTAAATATATGCACATTATATGAAAATAAAGTGCCAAAATATTACTCATGCCATTCTTTACTATCTATTAGCCTTCTATTATGAAGATTTAAGGTTAACTTTAATTAAATGTTGGTAGTCTCTCTGTGTTATAGAATTAACATACAATAACCCATTAGTCTTTTATTAGTTACACAGCAATAGTCCTTAAGAGCTATTATAGATTAAGAAAAATAGCATGTAAAAATGTTTCAACACATTTACAAAGGTACTGAACAGATAAGAACTTTTATCAGAATTCAGCTCAGGACTAATATCCAAACTTGAATTCTTTTTATTTAAAGATTTATTTAATTTTAATTTTTTTCAGTGTGTGTGTGTGTGTGTGTGTGTGTGTGTGTGTGTGTGTGTGAGTATACACATTATTTTAGAAGAGGCACCCACAGCAGCCAAAAAAACGGAATAGATTCCCTGAAGCTGGAGTTACAAGAAGTTTTTAGCCACCTGGTAGAGGTTCTGGAAACCAAACTCAGATTCTCTGAAAGAGCATTGTGTACCTTAACCACTGACCCATTTCACCAGACTCAAGCCAAAACTCTTCAACACTCAGGTATGAAGAATAGAAGGAAGGATAGGAGGGAAAGAGAACATGCAGGATATAATAAAGGACGGAAGAAAGAGGGGAAGATAAAAGGAAGGCAGATAATGGAGAGAGGAAGGATTGAAAAAGGAAGGGAAGAGGGGAGGAACATACTAATGAGGAACAGAGAGAAAAGAATCACATACTTCTGGAAGGCAGAATGAAGCAAGGCAGCTATGAAGCACTTTGTTCTTCAGGCATAGAGAGACCCCTCCCCCAACTCTTCTTAATAGAAGGAAGGAGGAATATGTAAGGTAGGAAATTTTAGAAACAGTCAATGCAAATTTATGGACCCTGGCTTCCAACTGAGTTGCCTAGGAGAAGAATATTGGTTATGAATAGTTAGAGCATATAAGCAGATAGTTTTTTAAAGTGCTAAATGTCTCCCTGTTTCATAAATAAAACAATTATTATCTAGGAAGTCCACTAGTTAACAGGCATCAGCGCAAACTAAACCCCAACAGCTTAAAACTATAACCATGAAAACAACAGCAGTCTTACTTGGTGGCTACCTACAACCAAGAGACATCTCTATCTAGAGATGTTTTATCTAGAAACATTCTCTTAACTTGTCAAGCCCTAAAATATAGCAGTGTTGCATGACATAGTGCTTAAAGTAGCATACTGCAGCAGGCAAATTGATACTCCTCCAACTGAGCAGTATGATTAATTAATGCCTGCTTTCAATAGTACACAATGTGGGAAATACAATTTGGGTGTCATTAAGCAGTCACTAGATGACTGGCTCAAAACCCCTATCCCACCACCTCATGGCTAC
Source organism: Rhynchomys soricoides (assembly GCA_019843965.1). NCBI lineage: Eukaryota > Metazoa > Chordata > Mammalia > Rodentia > Muridae > Rhynchomys > Rhynchomys soricoides. Next base: position 1,909,000 of record JADRCH010000131.1, on the reverse strand, counting down.
AATAGAAAAACAAGCAAATGCCCATGAGAATATGCAAACCATTCATATTGATTACAGGCAGAAATGAACCCAAACCACAAGAAACAAACAATAATGTGTAAAGATGCTATAGTGAAAGCAGCAGCTATTGGTGTACAGATAGCAAATATTAATTCATGATTCATCGCATAGTGTGTTTTCCTAGTATTGGTTTGCTATACAAGTGAGGATAGTGAGTCCAGCCATCTTGATGATAGCTTTCCCCCCTTTTATACCCATTTTATTCATGTCCAGTATTTAAACATATTTTCTTCCACCACTTTCCTAACTGAAGAGAATCAATTTTGAGTAATTAAATTTTACTTTCTACGCTATAAGAGTTTACACTGAAACATTATAACCCATCGCACAGAATAGTAATTGTTATTTAAATAAAAAGAATCGACTAAAGTAAAAATCTCTCCCTTTAACATGACAACACTTGGAGAGAATAGAGATTTGAACTGAAGTATGAGTATATTTAACAATAATACAGAAAGGTTAAACATAGAGATAAACTTTTCATCATAAATTATAGAATTAGAATCTGTGCATATGTGTCTAATAAAGTAATTTACAATAGTTTATTCAATGGTGCTGAAGCCAATTCACATGTATTATACATCTGCCATAAACAATATCCAGATGGTTATTATTCAAATTTAAACATTAGTAATAAAAACTTTTAAAGCAGTGAATGATTGCTCTTTGTGTTTTTAATTTTGCTCCTGCCCTCTCCAAGCTACTTATGTAGCTATTTATATCAAAATTTACCTAGAGATATTTATGGGAAATTTGCCAATGGGGTTTGTATGACTGTTTGGGCCTTAGAAGACAAAATTTTTACTAAAATAGTTTTGTGGTTTGAGCATGCTTGCCCATGGGAAGTGACACTAATAGGAGCTATGACCTTGTTGGAATAGGTTTTGCCTTGTTGGAGGAAGTGCATCACTGCACAGGCTAGATCCTAGGATCAAGCTCCACCCAATGCAGAGGACTTTCCTCTCTCGGGTGCCTGCAGTAGATAGTCTCCTTTTACTATCTTCTGATCAAGATATAGACCTCTCTTCGTTTGAACCGTGTCTGTCTGCAGGCTGCCCTGCTTCCTGCCATAATTATAATGGACTGAAGCTCTGAAATGGTAAGATAGCCCTAATTGTTTGCTTTTATAAGAGTTGCCTTGGAAATTGTGTCTATTCACAGCAATGGAAACCCTAATTAAGATAAATAGAAATTTATCATATATATATATATATATATATATATATATATATATATATATATACATTTTTTCTGTATATATAGATATGTGCTTATATATTACATAGGAGTGTTTTATAGTTGCAAACAAGGCAGAAAGCTAATATATTCATTCTTATATGTAATTAAATATTTTCTTAAAAGTCCATATGGGAAACAGTACATATTATTTTTCATTTCTCTATTTTTATTTTTTGATTGCTTTATTTTTGAGGCTATAAAATATTTTACAGTATTATATAATAATATACAGCATTATTTTTTCTTCCCTTTCCTCCCTGTAATCTCGCAATATACTCCTCCTTGCTTACTTTTAAATTCATGATCTAATTTTTTGATTACTAATTGTTACATGTATACATGTTATAGATGATATACATATATATATATCATATATAATATATATTCCTAAATGCAATTGTTACAGTCTGTATAATATTACTTGTATATATGTTTTCAGGGCTTAATATTTGGTATTGGACAAACAGTTGGTGTGCTCTTTGAGAAAGACTAATTCTCTACTCTCAGTGTTCCTTAATTGCCTGCAGTATGTGATTTCTCTCTAGTGATCATCTACATACAGCCCTACCCTAGTAATGATACCATTTCACTTTTATGCAGTTATTCCAGGATATTACTAATATGAAGGTTTGGAACTAGGATCTTCAGATGAAAGAACATGCAACATTTGACTTTCTAGGTCTGAGTTATCTCACTTCTTGATCCTTTCATTTACCTGCAATGTTCATGATTTCATTTCTCTTTGCATCTGAATAAGATTCCATCCTGCACATATGTGCATTCACCAGTTGTAGGACATTTAGTTTGTCTCTATTTTTTAGTTATTTTGAATAGAACATCAATGAACATCACTGAGCCCATGTGTGTCTATAGAATAGCTAGGTGATATTGTGGATTTACTTTTAGCTTTTTGAGTGTTCTCCACACTAATTTCCATAGAGGTAGCATCATTTTGTAATCCCACCAACAGTGAATGATGGTTGGTTCTCTTTTGCCCACTCTTCCTCCAGCATTGGTTGTCAGCCATTCCACTGATCTTTGCCATTATGACTCTGGTAAGATGAGCTCCCAGGGACTAAACCACCAACCAAAGAGTACACATGGAGGGACCCATGGCTCCAGCTGCATATGTAGCAGAAGATGGCTTTGTCAGGCATCAATGGGAGGAGAAGCCCTTGGTCCTGTGAAAGCTCAATGCCCCAGTGTAGGGGACGTGGGAGTGGGCAGATGGGTGGGGGGACACCCTTATAGAAGCTGGGTGAAGGGGAATGGGATAGGGGTTTCCAGAGGGGGAACCAGGAAAGGGGATAACATTTGAAATGTAAATAAAGAAAATGTCCAATAAAAGAAAAAATATTAAAAAACAAAAGATGAAATCTCAGAGTTAAAGTTGCACTTCTCTAATTGCCTGGAACTGTAATAATGTATTTGAAGATATCTCTTAGTCTTTTTTTTTTTTTTTTTTTTTTGAGAATTCTTTGTTCAGAACCAAGGCCTATTTTTCAAATGGGTTGGGGACTTCATTTTTGTTGTTTTTTCTCTTTGACTCCTTTTATGTTTTGTGTTTTAGTTCATTATATATTCTTGATACTAATCCTCTGTCAAATGTATGCTGGAAAAGATATTTCCTATTTTGTGGACTTACTCTAGATTAGTGGTAATTGTTTCTTTAGCTCTGCATAAGCTTTTTAGTTTTATGAGGCCCCACTTGTGACTGTTGATCTTAACTCTTGGGAAAATGTAATACTATTCATGAGGTACTTTTAAATATACCTGTATCGTGTAGCATACTGCCTATGTTTTCTCTAGTAGTTTTAGTTTTTCTGGGTTCATATTTAGGTCTTTAATCTAGTTGGAGTTAGTTTTTCTTCAAGGTGTTAGATACTTTTTTAATTTTATTATTCTGCATGTGAGTATACAGTTTTCCCAGAAAGATTGCTGAGGGTGTTTTCATTTCTCTAGAGTATATTTTAGCATCTTTCTCAAATATTAACATGAAATTTGAAAATTTGATGAAAACTATGAAATTATGAATATTCATATTAGGTCTTTGACTTTGTGCCATTTGTTTACATGTCTATTTTTGTGCCAGTACCATATAGTAGTTATTATAACTATAGCTATGAAAAACATCTTAAGACATGGAATTGTAATCCCCCCAGCACTGTTCATTTTACTCAGAATACTTTTGGTTCTATGGATCTTTCATGGTTCCATATGAATTTTAGAATAGTTTTTATCTATTTCTGTGAAGAAAAAGTTGGGTATTTGGAATTTCATCAACTCTATAAATAGCTTTTGGCTCAATGATCCTTTTCACAATATTAATTCTTCCAAACCACAAGCATGGGATGGTTTTCCCATTTCTTAGTATCATTTCTATCTCTTCTTTCAGAGGTATGAAGTTTTATTATAGATGCCCTTTACTCCTTTGTTGAGTTTATTCCAAAATATGTTATTTTATTTGAGGCTGCTGTGAATGAATGTGTATTTATGATGTCCTTCTTTGTATTTTCATTGTTGGTATTTGAAAATCTATTGAATTTTACAGGCTGATTCCGTATCCTGCCACATTGCTGAATTTGTTTATTATTTCTAGAAATTATTCTGGTAGAATCTTTAGGATCTCTAATAAATAATGTCATGACACCCACAGTGATGGTTTGATTTCCTTTTTCTCCCATTTATATCCTTTAATTTCCTTCCCTCCATATTGTTTGAGATACTACTTTGGGCACAACATTGAAAAGGAGTCAGGATAATGGACATCATTGTCTTGTTCTTGGATTTGGTTGGGTTTTCTTCAAGCTTTTATTCATTAAGGATGATGTTTCCTGTGGGTTGCTCACATACAGCTTTTTAAATACTGTAGTATATTTCCTTTATTGCTACACTCTCTAGTACTTCTATTATGAAGGTATGATAGATTTTGTCAAGACTTTTTCTGGGTATGTTGAGATGATAGTGTGTTTTTGTCTTTAATCCATTTATGTGGTTTATTGACTTGAGTTTGTTAAATATCGCTGCATGGCATGGGTAAAGCCAACTTAGTCATGGTGATAATCTGTTTTATATATTCCTATATTCTGTTTGCAACTATTTCACTGAGAATTTTTGAGTCTATGTTCATTGACATATAGTTTTCTTTGTATTGATAGCTTAAGTCTCCGCTGAACAAAATATATATAAATAAATAAATTGAAAGCAATACAGAGAGCTAATGTCCTGTATAAGACCTCCACCATAAGCACATATAGCCAAATCAATACTTCAGTCCATGTCATCATAAGATTTTGACATGAGATTGTCAAAAGTGGAGCATTATTTTAATATAGAGAGCTGAATTATCTTTCTTTCTTTCTTTCTTTCTTTCTTTCTTTCTTTCTTTCTTTCTTTTTCAGTGTACGTACTCCTGATGTATAATTATAATAAATGATGACTTCAGATTTTTATCGCCATTAACAAAATACTTTTTTATTTCATTACATCAAAACTTATCCCATCTTAGTTTCTAGAACAATTAATCCTTAAATTATCCTACTGTCAAGAAAAATGTTTTGTTTATCAGGAGAAGCATGTTTTATTACCTTAAGGTCAAAGTGGCTACTGAAAACAGCAGTCCAGCTGCACTTCTGAGTGCTGAGTTTCACACTGAATTACTTAAGTGATTTGCCTCTATACAGCATAGAAAAGATGCCTTTTAGTATACTATAAATGGGATGCTTGTTAGTGAGAACTCATGTAGAGTTGCTTGATGCCCTTTCCAAGGGAATTCTGATTTTGTTAAGGTTTTTAGAAAAGAAAAGTATTTTCTTACATAAATAGCTTTGCATCTTCTAATTGCACCACTTAATTTTAATCCATATTTGTATTTATGTCATTCTTCTAACACACATAAAGTATATGAGTAAATACTGTTATCATGAGGAATTAAATAGTTATATATATATATATATATATATATATATATATACTAGTACAAAATAATAACCACCTCTATATGTATAAGCTTTCTATTGATCCTTAGTACACATAAACCTTTGTTATCTTTTTATTAATTGTACAAAATAGTGGTCTTTGATGTGGCATTAGCATTCTGATACATGTACACAACACATTTTGGTGACATTCACCATCATTCCCTTCTGCTTCCCTCATTTCCTCCCTTCTAATCATAGTCTTTTTAAATCTGTTCTTTATTTTATGTTTTTTAATTTGCTTTATTTTTTGAGACAAATTCTCACTATCTATCTCTGGTTAGCCTGGACATCATATGTCATCAGAGATCTGGCTACATCTTCCTCCTGATTAAATGTATGTGCCCCTCTGCCAGATAATTTTATGTTTTATTAAATATTAACAATAGTTTAGAATCCAATTGGATAGAAAATGGTTATAAATTTTTCTGGGGCTCATATAGTTTGTTTCAGACACTTATAATGTGTGTTACAGTGTTCTTTTGAACAGTAATTATGCAGTTACTGTTCTTTTCCTGTGGCAGAATACCAAACAAAAGCAAACTAGAGAATAAAGGTGTATTTTAACTCACATGTTCAGGTTGAAGCCTATCATAGAGGAAAAGCCACAGCAGCTGGTCATATTGTATCTACAGTCAAAAGCAAATAAGTGAATGTTGCTCCTCAGATCATTTTCTATTTCTTATACAGTCTAGGACTGACATCCATAGGGTGGTATAACCCCCATATAAAATAGATCTTCCCATCTCAATGAACACAGGCTAGAAACTTCCTGCAGACAGGTTGGGAGATTTGTTTCCATGATGATTCTCAATTGTATTGTAAGACTCTGGGGAGGCTTAGCTTAATGGAGGAACCCCCCAGGGAAAACCATGGAGTTGGGCATCGATGCAAAAAGCAAGAGAAATTTATTGTTCCATCATGCTGGGGTCACCCTGCATACAAAGGAGGGAGGGAATGACCCTGTGCAGCCCATCCATTGAGCTTTTATACAGTTTTTAGAGCAGCAGCCATTAGGCACAGTGTGATTTGCAGAACAGTGTGACTTTGAAACTGATTGGTCTTCAGGGAATTAAGTAGTAGGGGCTTAATCAGCCCCTCCCTTCCAGCCTATGTGCTCTCTAACCTGTTTCTTCCAGAAGGGGAGTGGTGCCCACCTGCTCTGGGGCCTGGTGAAATTTTCCAAAACTCCTGAGCTGACCACTTCAGTATCAAGGTGACAAGTTCAACCATTGCAACAATGTTTCATCATAGTGAGTCAAGCCATGAAGGCTCTGTTTTATAAGCAGCATTTGACTCCAGTTTGAGTTCACACCCAGAGTTCATACAGTGTATCTTGATTATTGTCTTGTTGGGCCTATAAACAAACCAGTTTTTCATCACCTACAAGTCATATCATCATAAATAACTCATTCCTAAAGGTAAAATTGGTGGCACACTACAAATTAACAAAGTATGGTAAAATTGTAAGAGGACATGGAAGGACTATAGTCATTATCATGAGAACCAGCCTGAGAACTTATCAAATATACCACATCCAGGAAAAGGTATTATAACACTCTCTCATTGACCCTTAATGAGAAAAACACCCAACACTCTAATGGCAATGGATACATTGGCTTGTCCCCAGTGCCTCATTGGCACAGGGGATTCACCCAGGCTCAGTGTCTATTGTGGCCTTGGCCTCTGTAAATTACAAATTGTCATTCCTCCTTTAAAAAAAAAAAAAACTGAACTACTGTTTATCTGTAATTCTGTTTGTCCACCTGAATCCTGTCAGCATTCACAGTTCTGCACTTGCCTCCTCTGGGTTCAATCCTGACCCCGTAATTTGACTTGGCAGTACTTCCAGAAGACCTCAGAAAGCTTTCCTGATCTGATTCCCTCAGACAGCCCTTTGTATAAGCTCTGCCTCAAGTTGGGCCTTGTCAGAGTTAATTTCAGTTGTCAATTTGATACACATCTAAGAGTCATCTAAGATGAAACCTCAATGGAGAAATTGCCTGGAGCAGATTGCCCTGTGGCCATGTTTGTGAGACAATCTCTTGGTTACTTACTAATTAATGTAGGAGGGCCTAACTTACTGTGGACAGTGCCCATTCCTGAGCAGATGTATGATAAAAAATGCTAAGCACATTAGGAGGAGCAAACCAGTTTGAAGCATTACTAACTTTGTCTGCGTTTTAAATTCTTCTCCAGATTCTTGCTTTGCCTTCCCTTGAAGATGGACAGTAACTTGTAAGATAATGTAAACTCTTTCCTCTTTAAGTTATGTCTTGGTATTTATCACAGCAACAGACAACAAACTAGAAGACACCTCTCTAAAATTCCTTTAACTCTTGCTTGACCTTTTTTATGAGCTTTACATATATACAAATAGGTAAATAGATGATAGATGATAGATAGATAAATAGATAGATAGATAGATAGATAGATAGAAGATAGATAGATAGATAGATAGATAGATAGATAGATAGAAGATAGATAGATAGATAGATAGATAGAAGATAGATAGATAGATATTACTGGGGATATATAAAATATGTGATCTGGGAGTTAATATCAATAATTTAAATTGGAATAAAATATCGTTACCTGGCAGGTCTCAAGGGAAATTGGACAACTTGGTAAATTTTAGCAAAAGAAACTGATATAGATGGTGAATTTATTATTCAATAAATTCTGACCTTGTGGAAAGGCCTGCATGTGTCTCTCTTATCTAATATAGCATACTCATGACAAGGAACAAACAAAACTTAGACAAATTTATTCTACATACTATTAATTTTCTCAAAAATATTTATGGTTCTCACTCAAAGAAGCAAACAAGGCTTAACTGGCATGATAAAAGGGAAGACCATGTATATTTCTTATTCCTAATGTCACAGGTAACATATTCACTTGACTACTTCAGCCCCCTCCCTCAGTTTTCTTTAACCCCTTTTCTGTTGGAATCTTGTGATTCTGATACATAGACTTGGAGGAAACATTCAAAGTACTTCTTTGATCATATTGGCTTGACCAGTTTTACTACATTCATAGCACTGATTATCATTTCTTGATGAGTTTGCATGAACTAGCATGGCATCTTAAACTGTTGACCCCATAAAGACTTTCAAGCTCTCTATGTATTATGATTTAATTGTTCTGTCAAAGGAAATTATTTATGTTATAGATTTTAAATTATTCCACATATGCAGATGTACCTGAGAATGGCACATGACTTAGAAGGAAACCAAAAGTTGGCTTTTCTGGTCAAACTGCCTTCTGGAGTGGAACAAAATCAAAATAAAAAGGTAGTATGCATACTTGCAGTAGTGAGATGAGATGTGTGCAAGCCCCAGCACCAACACCATGAAGGCTATCTTAGAAACAGTGTTTATTAAAGCTGCTGAGCATCCCAGTAATTAAACTAAAGCTAAAGAGTTTAACTCTACATGGTACTTTACATGTAAAGGACATTCTCAGAGGCCATATGGTTGTTGAATGGAAATCCAAGGGGTGAGCTACCCCCCTGTGAGTTCTTGTCCAGGGAAGTCACAACTAGACAGTGAGATCCTATTACTGAATATACTACATTTGTATACTTTGTCTATACTATAAAGAGAAATTAAGCTGGGATGGAACTAGAAACTCTCATCTGCTGGCTGGCTCTCACAGTGCCTGCAGGAGTCATAAAGCCTGCTTCTGCATAACTGTCACTAAGACTTCTGCTTGTGTAGAGAGACTCTTTTGTACAGTGTATAGAAGCAATTTCTTAAGAAGGTAGAATTTCCAGGACAGAGAAAGGATTTCTGGGACAGTCAGGCACAGGAAAGATTTGCCCCTAAGTATGGGAAAGGTGGTCTTACAAAACAGAAGGAGACATAAATAGCCATGTGGCATGACTTATGAGCTAGCAGGAACAACCCAAAGTTTTTGGCTTAGGCATTTATTCATGAAATCTTAAATCTCAGCATTGTTATTTCTGGGAACTTATGTGTTGTTGGAAAAGCCCACAGTTACATGTTTGGCTATAGACCCTGTGAGTTGAAATACCAAAATGGTAGGCAGCACATGCCTGCCTGTGGAATAGTGGCTTGGCTATTGTGGGTAAGATGAACTGCCTTCCACTTGGATTTAAGGTTAGTACAACAAAAAGGTGTTCAAGCCTGGCATGTAAGTCAGAACCAAGAACCTGTGGCTGGTGAAGCCATAGATCCTATGGGAAAGCAACTTCTTTGGTTTTACTAAATCAAATTGATCTATCAAACTGCTTTCTAAACATGTATTTACACCTATATATCTTTGTTATAAGCTGCTGGTGAGGTGCCAAAGAAAAAGTGAATGTTACTATAATGTGCTGGCCTAGTTTTTAGCCTTGGGTAGACATCTATAGTTACCTCCTCCACAGCTCAGCAATTATTACAGAAGAGGGGCAGATAGAATTTAAGAGGTGAAGGAAGGAGTAGAGTATTGAATAATAGTTTTCTCCAAGATTGAAATGTTCCACCCTGCAAGGAAGATCTTTAAACAGAAAAGTAAAGAACTCAAAATAGCTCCAGGAAGAACTAACCAGATTCACCAAGTCCCTCCCTGCTAAAGCAAGAAATGAAAGCCAAGAGTCCCTCTTTGACTAGGCAAAGACTACCTGCAAAAGTAAAAGAAAAACTCTGTGACCTTTGGGTAAAGCTGTATTTTGTTATAGATATATTTCTAGCTTTTAGAGAAACCTCCATACTGACTTCCATAATGGCTGCACCAGTTTGCAGTCCCTTCACAACTATGTCAGGATTCATCTCCCTTGGCCAGTCAGATGACTGTGGTTCTTTGTGTAGGTAAGAGGTCTCATGTTGTTTTCCTTGTCCATGCTGGCCTGTCTTTGGTTGCCACCATTTCCCTTACTGCCAGTGTTAAGGGGAATTTTCCAAAAAATATGGCGGAAAGAATATAAGAGCTGTCAATGTATTTCTTCTCTTGAAAATTCCCTGATGTGTTCAGCACATCTTAGATTCTGCCCTCTTGACATAAATTATCTGAAAAGGATCCTTCTTCTCAGTAGAGGCTGAGGATGACTATAAGGAAAGAATACCTGGTCACAACACATAACAGCAACTGCACATGTGAATTAACAGTGGTTGTGATAGCATGTGCACAACAGCATCTACATGACCTGTGACCAAATAAAATACATTACTGTTCCAGTCAATTAGGAGGGGAGGTGAACATGAAGTCTCACTTGTATCCAAGGAGATACTTATAGATGCTGGGAGAGGGAGAGATAGTTTTCTTTAGGTGCTCAGTTCCTGGTAAATTAGTTATGCTCCAGTGGAAGACCACTCACTATGAATACATGAGTTCAAAAACTGGACTTGATGGATTTAAATTTTAAGAAAGAAAAAAAAAAAGAAAGAGCACATCATTTTGAGTGTTTAGGGATGTGGGTGGATGTCACTTTGCCCCCCACTTCCTGTTGCCTGATAGTATTCGCCTTTCGGGGTTGGGGATGAAGTGCCATGAAATCAACAGGTGAGAATGTGGCAGCAAGCTCATTTATTAATTTCGGGGACCATCCTTTATATCCTCCACATGCTGCCCATTGGTCACAAGCAAGCATGTCCTCTACTTGGCAGTTCCCAATTGGCTGTCATTGTATGCATCACCAATCTTTAAGCTCTCAGGCAGGCTTCAGTTTAACTCTCCTGCAGAAGTTGCCTCTATGGAGTCATGAACTAAAGCAGTCACCACAGAAGAAAGCTGCTTCCATAGCTTTCTCAGGACTACCAGACCAGGAATGGCACCAAGCACAGTGTGCTCAGCTCTCATATATCATGTCAATTATTAAATGACTATTAAAGGTCAATCTGATAGAGATAATTCCTCAGTTAAGTATCTTTCTTCTGAGATGATTTACATTAAGATGGCAAAAACTTAAGATCACAAAACTCATCAGGGAATTTTCAAGAGAAATGTTTTTAAAACCTGCTTAACATACCTATCCATCGGTGAAATACATCAGAACCATGTTGATTTTATTTTATGTACCCTTTAATTTAATCAGGACCATCCATGTAACTACTGAATTAGAACTATCTGTTATTACTTGGAGTCACCAGGAGGTTCATGACTAAAGGCAATGTTTCCCCTCTTTCTGAATTTAAGACTAGCAAATCATTAAATAGTGTAGGGCAGGACCTTCTGAGCCCTTCTTCATTCAATGTTAGCAGGCTCTAGCCTTGTATTTCTTTTAAGAGTAATAAAAGTAACAGCCCTATGGCACCCTGCCTCATTATGTTTTGACTTTATGTTCTTTGTATATAATCTTATTTTTGTTGTTTTGTGGCTTTTTAAAGATATCATCCTTAGTTTAGTTTGTCTGCTGTGAAGTATCAAATAAAATGTTTGTTGTACATACCAAGAAAAAGAATTCAGTGATGCATAGTATACCCCCAAAAGGCAATTAATTAACTCGTTTTTGTTATATATACAATAGACACAGAGCCAAATTTGCATTTCAATTGTAGCAATGGTTAGACATCTACTGTCTGAATCATTAATATCCAATATTACCTGAACTGAGTATTTCCTATATTCATTCACATTTTTAGAACTCTAATCTCAGTCAAACTTACACTTTACTATTTTCTTCTAAATTACCATGAAAGATATAGATGTAGCTCAGAGTTAAAGTGCTGGCACAGCATAGGTAAGGTTCTATGTTCAATTACTACTATCAGAAAAATGAATAAATAAGCTACCATGAATCTTCATTAAAATGATGTACATATAGGCAAATGATTGTACTAACTTAAACAGTTGGAACTGAAAATATATTTTTCTACCTAATGTTAAATTATTATAAATTAGCACTTCACTTATTATTTAATTAAACCCTTTTATATTTATGATTTCCTTTTAACATTATAAAAATCAATTATGATCTTACGAGTTGCAGATCTAATGAACTAAGGATTTGTATTTGATACCTCCAAAGACGGTGTATAGATATTCTCAATGACCATCTTGTTCAGATCAAATTCTTTATAATATATTTGCTATCTCTGAATATGCACAAGCTCAAAAGTTAGAAATTCTGTTTGTAAAGGCTAAAAGTTGAATAGATTTCCAGAGACTGCTATCACTGTTATTGCTGTTGCCAACACTGACCCTACCAGTATAGATTTCCTTGGTTATATGTATTTATTTATAAAAGCAGCAAGCTTTCCTCTACCTGTATGTTAAATTTTATATTTTTGTATTTGGTTCTATTTCTGGTATTTACATCAATGTTATACAAATAGATTTAGAAACATGTTCCTCAGGCTCCAAGCTTATTTCTATTTTTACAGAAATATCTCGAAGAAGAATGAGAAAGTTTAGAAAAGAATTCTCCCCCAAGTGCAGGTAGATGTTCTAATACCAATAAAAAATACAGTGTCCTTTCATTTTGTTGACATTTAAAGGACTGTATTTCTTGGGTAATACCCTAAAGGCTTCTAACCCTTGGATACATGGGTTAGAATGAGAAGATAATATCATGTTAACCAACAGAAGCAGCAGTATCCCATAGAGAATCAGGCTGCCCAAAACTCATTGAGCCTCAAAGGCACAATAAATGCCAGGTATTTTTAATATTTAATATTATAAACAATATTTTTATCCTAGACTTACAGCATATATTTTTATAGTTGCTGACCTAGCACTCCTTTTTACAGATCACATTGTGGTGAGTATACATTCCCAGCAGGGCCATTGAGTCACTGATGTCAAATGTACCAGGTCTGTTAATTCTTATTGTCTGCAGAAAACATACTGGCTCCTTGGAGAGTTTTTAGACTTGACTGTGAAAAACCATTAAGGGAATTAATAAGATATAGGGATTGAAAAGTGATAGAGAAAGCTTTTAATTGGGGACTTTATTATATTTTCAGGAGGTTAGTCCATTATCATCATAGTGGGGAGCGTAGCTGCACACAGGCAGGCATGGTGCTGGAGAAGTAACTGAGATCCTTAGGCAGCAGACAAAGCAGGACCTAGCTTGGGCTTTTGAAACCTCACAACCTACCCCCAGTGATATACTTCTTCCAAACAGGCTACATCTCCTAATGCTTCTAATTCTGTCAAAGAGTTCCATTAAGTGCTGACTAAGCTTTTAAATAGACAAGTCTATGGGGGCTATTGTTATTCAAACTACCACACCTGTTGGACCTCTGTGGTCATGGCACCTCCTTCCGCCTGCACAGCCACATCTCCAGTTGGCTATGCCGGCAACGCTAGAGCTGGGGCTGTCTCCATGGTGATGGCCCTTGGCACCTCATCTGGGGGTTGGGGGGATCAGGGCCTGAGGCAGCCTGTCCGAGGGCCCCAGGTTTCAAGCTGGAAATGGCACAGGGAGTAGAGAGCCCTGGCTTCTGCTTTAGAGGAGCAGGGGCCACTGACCGCCATGGGGCGCACCTCCCTGGCCCAGAGAGGGGAGCACGGCATGCAGTCTGGGGCTGCCCCAGCCATAGGAGTGGGGGTGCAGGGGCCCCAGGTTCCCAGCAGTGACAGAGGCAGCTCTGGACCAGGGCTTGGAACTGGACCCCGATTGGCACGGCACTGGGGGTGTTCTCCTCCTGCTGTCCCAAGGGTGAGAGGGTGGGGTCCCAGGAAATGGTAGTTTTGGGCCCCATCCTGACCCTGTTTTGGGTCTTTGGGGACAAACCCGAGCCTGGCTCGAGGTCTGAGACCTGTCTCAGTCACTGCTGCATTAGAGTGTATAGGCAAGACCTGTTTGGCCCTCCCTCTACCCTGCCATTGCTGATGTGGAGCTATGCCATTGGCCCTGTCAGTCATGCCTTTCCCCTTCCCCTCCTCCTACATCATCTCTCCCCATACCTAAATGCCCACCCCCTTTGCCTTCTCTGTATAAGCGAGAGAGATTGCTACATTAAAGTTGAGTTCCTGCTTTGACAAGACTCCCGGCCTGGTGTGTTTCTTTTTGGCCACCGACACTCGCCATCCTGCTCAGCCCCGGATAGACTCGACTGGACAGGGTTCTCTCCTCTCACCTGGACCTGCCGGCTAGGAGCTGACACACACCCATAAAACAAGAGCCATGAAAATCAGTATCCGAAAATCAGACCTAAAAAATGAAACTTAATTATGAGGCTGAATAAACTGAAGCTCAGTCAGTTTCCACAAAATCTGAAGCAAGCAGGCCAATCATATTATATCATGTGATTAAAGAAAAAGGTAGTTGACTACTTTGTTCGGTTTTTTTCTTAAGAAAACGCACATATTTCTATCCTTATGATAATGGAAATTTCAGGGTATAATTAACATTTTACCCAAAGTACTGCTATGAAGTTACAAGTCATCATAATACTGCAGTAAAACTGCTTGGGCTGAAAATGAAGAGAAGTTTTATTCCCATGGAGAAAGGACTTGATAATGTGGAGCTTCTGATACCTGAACCACAAGTATCTCCAGGAAAAAGCAAGACACAGCATGCAACAATAAATACTGGCCAAGAAAATATCAAGGGTATGAGGAGCACAAAATGAAAACCCAATTCCTGTTGTAGGATAAATTATAATCAAATTTCATTATAATTAAAATGTTCATCTCTGATTAATGTCTTGACTCAGCATTCTGAAGTTATTAATTCACATATTCATTTCTCTCTATAGTAGAAATGTTAATTTCTTTGTAAAACTATCATCATCTCTGACAAAAAATTAAATAAAAAGGAATGGAAAGGAATAGAAAGCTTCTTGTTACAAACTGTTTTCCAAAATGAGAATCAAATCTCATGTGCCAACCTCATAATTGAATAACATGTATAGTTTATGTGAATTTTCAAAGGGCTGACATATGAGAAACTTTCAGTCAGTCACAGGAAGCCTTCCCTAGGCTGATTCACTGAAGAGTACGCACAAAAACAAAAACAAAAACAAACAAACAAACAAAAATCTCAAAAAATGAAATTGAAGTAATAAATGAGCACTGTTATATTATGGAAAACATTATCCTCATGAAAATGAAAATATGCGATGAGAATCCAATATCACATCAAAGTTAATAAAGCCAGAAATCACCTCAACTTAACAACAAATAAATCACATGCATGATGAATTAAATATAGATATGTACATATGGATATTATTGTTTTGCTACTTAGGATACTAATTTGCAGGAAGATATGAAACTTATATTCCATGTTTGTTATTGACAATAACAGTAAAGATATTTAGTTTGTTAGCCTCTCTCTTCTAGATACCTCGGAACATTATAAAAGTAAAATACATAAAAAACGTTAATGAACATTCACTGAGCAGAAACTTACAAAGATATAAAGATTGGGATGATTTTCTCAGTAGCATTTGTCTATGAAAGGTAGCACTCCCTGAACACCTCCTCTAACTGTACCTGGAAATTGACTGGTACATTTTTTCACAGACCCAACACAGGCATCCACAGCTACTATGAGTATTTTTTTTTTTTTTTGTGATCACAATGGTCCTGTCTTGCCCAGGATAGTCTTAAGGAGAGGGGAAGACATTTTCTCCTGGTGTTTACCCAGTGATAATCCCATCAGGCTCCAATAAATAGCTCCAAACTAATGGTCACATAGATGGCCCTCACCAAACTAAATTAATCAAACCAAAACCAAAACCCATGAATCTGAGAAAGGGACTGGTAGTGATGATATGCAGTAGACTGAAATGGAAGGAAGAGAATAGAGGATGGAAAAATAGTGTAATCTGAATATATTATTTACACGTATGGAATAGTCAAATAACAAAAGTAATAGAATAGATTAGTATAATTTACAGATAAGCATGACTTCCTAATCACTACAATAATAACTTCGGAGAAACTCATGCCATCCCTGTGCATGCAATTAATTGTCTCTTGTGGAGACTATGTAATATTACATTACATTAACTTGTTGACTCTCAGCACCCCAAGTACCCCAAGAAAGACAATTACATTTTTGTTTAGACAAAAACGGACACAATAACTTACCCTTCATTGACTGTAGACTTCTGAACTACCTAGTGACAAACCCATCTCAACTAACCTGATAGCAATTGAGACATTTTGTTCTTCCTTCTCCATGGGAACATTATTTAGTCCAAAGTTCAACTGCCAACCTCATGCAGATGGTGTCCATGCATACACTCTGGACCTTAGCTTTATACTTCCTCAGGTTTGAATGGCTGCCATGTCTGGATAGATAGACTTCCCTTAAGCTTGAGACACCTCAAGTTCTGCATGTTCAAAACAAGACTCAACCCATGCCTCCTGATCCAGTGTCTCACCCTTACCTTCACTCTCAGACCAAAGACACAATGACCAAACTAAAATCCTTGATCTGGACTGAGCCTCCCTTTCCTGTCTGAACCTCTTACATCATCTTCCAGTAAGCCCTAAGTGCTTCTGTATTTCCCAAAACATCCTCCATGCTGCACCCTTAGCATCATTTTACCAGCTTTGCCATTGTCCAGTGGCATTGTATTAGCCTGTTTCCCAACAAAACAGCTCCAGAGAGTCTCCATTCATATCTCCTGCCATTTTTTGTTTGTTTTTCTTTTATTTTATTGGATATTTTTTTATTTACATTTCAAATGTTATCCTTTTTCCCGGTTTCCCCTCCAGAAATTCCCTATTCCATCCCCCTTCCCCCTGCTTCTATGAGGGTGCTCACCCAACCACTGACCCACTCCCTGCTCCCCACCCTGGTCCCATAAGAAGAGCAATTTCAACCAATCAGACCCCCCAGAGATCCCAGGGACTAAACCACCAACCAAAGAATACATATGGAGCCAGCTACATATGTAGCAGAGGATAGCATCAAAGGGAGGAGAGGCCCTTGGTCCCCCGCTGTTTTAAATGTCTTTGAAGTAAATAAGGTGATTTCAGTTATATCAAGACCTTAATACACTCCAGACTTGTCATAATCTGGTTCCACTTTCTCTATTTTCATCTGTGATCGCTACTTCAGGGTTTAATTTTTAACCCTGTTCATGCTCTTTTTATTCATCCTTGCTGTCTGTAACCGCACTTAGATATTTTCAGTAATCTCATCTCAAATTTCTTTTCATGACCCACAGACACACCATAGTTGCCCCTGGAAGCCTGAAACATTCTGGTATCACATCTATATTGAACCAAGACTCTCACCAGTGACCATACTATATCAATAATTGTAAATATGTAGGTATCCAGGAGACTCCAGTGTAATAAGAATAGACATGTCTCTTTGAAAGTTGTTACTGAGTCAACTGTTTCTGACATAGACAGTTCCGTGGTGCAGGGAAATTGAAGTACTCAAAAGCTACTACTTGTTACTAAACACACTTGCTTTCTGAAATATTACTGTTTTGTAACACAGTTTATTGGCATTAATTTAAGAAACAATTATTATTCACATATATTATATAGGAACATCTTTTAAACATATCAAAAAGACAAAATACTCCAGAACAATGTCATTTAATGCATTTACTGGGAGGTACAGTAATCACATTTAAATGGTTACCTCATTTCTCTGTCTGCTTGTCTTTTTCCAAAGGTGTATCCCAAATCTCATCCTCATGATATTAAATTAAGTATATCAAACAAAATAGTAGCCCAGTTGTTTTAATCCTACCCACATAGTCCAGACATGATATTCCAATAGAGACATCTGAAATTTTCTCACAAATATTTTGATGAGGCTATATTTACAGAGATGTTCCTCATAAATACAGTGGAAAGGTGTTACAGAGAAAGTGTGTGCTCCAATATGCCCATGTCTAAAGGTCATTAAACACTGATAAACTCAAAGCAAGTTATAAAACCACAAATGAAAACGCATTCAGTACACTCAGTCATATGCCATGTAGAATATCAGGCATCAGCTCCTCACCCAGCCACTTGGTGTCATCGAGAGCACCAGGCATCAGCTCCTCAGAGTCCCTAACTCCCAAAGTAGGTGTTAGAACCTCATCCATTCCTGCTGGGTGTGGTGACACTCACCTATGATTCCAGCACTCAGGAAGCAGAGGCTGGCAGGTCTCTCTGAGTTCGAGGCCAGCCTGGTCTACAGAATGAGTTCCAGAACAGCCAGTGCTACAACACAGTGAAAACCTGTCTAGAAAAACTAAAACTGGAGGGGGGGGGAATACCCCCACAGAGGCAGGGGAGGGGGAGGGAATAGGGAGGTTCCAAAGGGGAGATCTGGAAAGGGGGAAACATTTGTAATGTAAATAAAATATCAAAAAAAAGAAAAGAAAAGAAAAATCTGTGTTTCAAAGTAGAAAAAAAGAAAGACTAAAACAAACAAAAATCTCTCCCAGTTTTTCTATGCAAAACAGTTCTTATAAGATACAGCTGCATTTGAGCTCTTAACTTTTGTCTATTATCTGCTGATTTCTGAACAAACCTCTTCATGTATAATAGACTCAACTTCTAAGGTATGAAGTCATTCAAATCTACTTCTTAATCATACCCTGCAAGTTACATTTGTCTTAATCATTCTTTATTTCATATAAAATTAGACGTTTTGTTTTTTTTAAAAAAGTATCTTTTTAAAATATGTGTGGATTTGTGTGCATGGGTGTACATGCATGTACATGCATGTACATGCCATGATATGTATATATGTAGATCAATCCTGTGGTACAGCCTTTAGGAGACAGTTCTCACTTTCTAACATGTGAGTTCAAAGACTGGAATTTAGCTCAGCAGTTTTGGAAGCAAGTCCCCATACCCATGAAGCCAGCTCAACATCCCAGAAGGCTTCTGCCATAGATTTGCTCAGAAACTCCTGTTGTGTTGTTTTTAATTTCTATAGAACTTACAGTAATATACTCCCTTAACTTCCAAGTATTTCTTCTTGGTTGTGTAGAGGAAGCATGTATGTGTGTGTGCTTGTGGGGAGATGCATGTACTTATATGTGCATGTGTGAGTGGAGGCCAGATGCCCTGATGCCCTTACACTGATGCCCTATACTTTACATTTTATGACAGAGTGCCTCAGTAAACCTGGAGCTCATCCACTAGGTGAGCCTCAAAGACTCCCTGATCTCTATCACCATCCTCCTACAGTACTGGGGTCATCATAGTCTTGGGCTGATTTGTCCAGCTTTTACTGGGATCTTAACTCAGGTCTCCATGCTTATATGGCTATGCTCTACTGACTAAATCATCTCCATAAGCCATATACATTCTTTTATAATTAGTATGTCAGTAAGCTAATGGTAATGATAGTTTGATTAGTCTTTTGAAAACACAAAATTGATATCTTTATTATAGCTTTCCATTAACTGAATTTTATCTTATTTTTTCGCATATACTTGCTTTAAATTTCATTTGTTGTTATGTTTCTAATCTCTTGAATAGATGTTGATGTCGCCAATTCTTAGCTTTTTCTCAAATATAATTGAGGAGATAAATATGTCAACTCTAGCGAAATACCACAAATTTTAACATGAAACATGGTCATGGTCACTTGGTTCAGAATAAGCTCTAATTGTTGTTCCAATTTTCTTGATTATTTTAGGGCAAGATGCTTAATTTTTAAAATGTGTTATTTTCTGTACAGTATTTTACATTGATTTTACCTCACATACTATTTATTTTATTTATTCATAATATGTTTTTTATGAAATTATATACATTTATACATTCATCACTACCTTCCTCCAACTCTCCCTAAGGCCTTGCCATTAATGTGGCCCCCGCTCCCCAGCATCATGTACTCTTATGTTTCAGTTTTCTATGAACAAATCACTAACTCTAGTATTGCACATGTGCACAAAAGTGTGTGGCAGCTCCTCCAACTCTTAATGTTTTCAAATCTTCTTATTTGATTTACAATCCAAAAATTACTAATTTTGTTAAAATATTCTACTAGAACCTGAACAAAACATGTGTTCCAAAGGCTAGATAGCTTGTTTTATTCATGTACACAATGCCAAAACTTTGAGCCCTCTGAATCTCTAATAAAGTATCACCTCCTTAATTTGTCATAGGAAACAAATTTGAGGTTTTTTAAATTTTGTTAAATTGGAGTATTATTTTACATTTATATTTTCTGAGTTAAGCAATCAGATTTACTTTAACCAAAAAAATTATCAGGTTGAGGAAATAACTCAGTGGTAAAGTAAGTACTTGCTTAGCTTATGGTCACCTGATTTCCATCCATACATTATCTTTCCTGACTATATGACCCTTTAAAAAATGTTTTTAATTAAAATAGAATTACATCACTTCCCCCACTCCATTTTCTCCCTCCAGCTTCACCTTTCCAGTACAGTTCTCAAACCTTCCTATGCTACTGTTCTCAAGTTGATAATATCATTTCCTAAGACTATTTTTGTTTCACACACACACACACACACACACACACACACACACACACACACTCACACACACACACATTTATCCAAATTGTTCAGTCCATTTGTTGTTAGTAGATATATCCATTGGGTCTGATCTCCTCAAGATCTGTTGTTTTCTGCACTGTATCCAGTTATCGTTTTCTTTCATGGTCTCTATTTGTTGTGAAGAGAAGATTCTCTAACTGGGGGTGGTAGATACACTTATCTGTGGTTATAAGAATAGGATTTGGAATTTTTTAGGGAATTATTCTGGCCTAGTAAAGTGATAACAGTAAATTCTAAGTTCTATGACTTCACTAGTCCCAGGAACCTGGCTTGCTTTTGAATACCAGGCATTATTCCCCGCCATTGAGTGGGCCTTAAATCTAATTAAATAGTTGCTGATTAATGTCAACATGTGAGTGCCACTTTGCAACTTTATCTTGCCATCCTGGTCACTATCTTGATTCATAGGTATTACAGCTGAGTAGGACTACTTAATTGCTTCCTTCCCTTGGTAATTTGCATAGTAATTTCTGGAGCCATTGACACTGGACCACAAGAAAGAGACAAGGTCAGATCCAGTTTACATCATTTGAATTCTTTGTTCTAACTCTAAGGTGTCTTCAGTAATAGGGATCCACCCTCAACCCGTGAGAAGCAACCAAGGGGCTTCATCAATAATATATAGTGTTTGGGGAGTCACTTAGCCTACCTTGACCAGCATTTTGAAAAGAGTTATCTCCTGTCTAGTACTGGATTTTATTTTTTTTACTGTATTCTTTGTGGGGAGTATTGTACTATCAGTCTAAGTAGCTTAAATTGTGTGTGTGTGTGTGTGTGTGTGTGTGTGTATGTACTTGTATTTTGTATAATTGTGAAATATAAATACTTACATGTATTTTGTATAATTGTGAAAATCTGGTTGAGGTTTACTAGACAATGTTGTTATTTGTTGCTTTTTTTTCTTCCTTCTCCTTCTACACTGACCACCCCCTCTCCTCAACAGTTAGAGGCCATTTGCAGTTATTCTACTTCCTATTTCATATCACCTGTATTCTGCTGTTATCCTCCCAAACTCCACCCACCTATAGTCCCATTACAATTTCCTGCTTACTGTGGTTACTCCATGTTGTATACTCAATTCTGATGATTTAGAGATAGGAATCACTGATGAGAAGAAGTATGTGATGTTTGTCTTTCTGGGTCTAGATTACATCACTCAATATGATCTTTTCTAGGTTTTCCTATTCAATGTAAAGTTTGAAGATTTTGTTTTTCTTTACAGGTCAATGGTATTCCATTGTGTACCACATTTTATTTGCCATTCATTTGTTATAAAAGGAGTAAATTAGCCTGAGCCAGGCCGACTCCAGGACAGGCTACAAACTAGCAGTTCAGAAGACAAGGCTGGAGTTTCTACTTCCCAGAACTGGGCAAGTCAGGTATTAGAACAAGTGCAGGCTTATGTAAAAAGAACTCCTCCCCAGCTTGCAAAAAGTAAGCTTAGCCAAGTTTGCAGCCAAAGGGTCAAGAGCTACCCCTCCATGGCATAAAGCAAGAACAGTTAAGTATGCTTGAAGCAAGATCCTAACCAATGTTCTGTCAGGTGTATATCCACCACCTCACCCAAACATTAGATCCATGTGGATGAAGACCTCAATTTGAAAACTTGAAACCTGAATCACTAAAACTGCTATAAGAAAATACATGTGCTACCCTACCAGACATAGGTATGGGAAAGGATGTTCTGAGAAGAATTCAATTGCCAAGGAATGAAATAGAGCATTCAACAACAGAGACCTCACTGAACTAAAACAATTATCTACAACAAAAGACATATCAACTGAGTGAAGTAGAAACCCCCCAAAAATGGGAGAGAATCTTTGCCAGCTATACACTTGACACAAGATTGATATCTAGTATATGATTCTTTGTGTGACATCTAATTGTGATGAAGTGTCTATCTTATCCCACATAATACTTCTTTCCTTAATATGGATGTAATTTAATATTGGCCTGCACATGCTAGAAATATTTTATTCAATTCCCTGAACATCTTTTCCATCTTTCATATTTAACCTTTCTGAATTCTTCTATTTAAAATATCTGCAGTGAAGAACAGAGTCAGATTTGCATTTTTATACTGAATAATGGTTTTTTAATTTGTTTATGTGGAAAAATCTAACTAGGTCAAAATATATATCCTTACAACTTGCTCTCAATTTGTCTCAATTTATCTCCCATTTAGTAGGTATATGGTTTGGAATGTTTGACCTCTTTGACAAATGCTCTAGGGAGAGGGGTGTGGGGAATTATAAACCAATTCTTAAATTCTCTCATCTGGAAGCAACGTGCCACTTCTCATTATGTTTCTCTGGCAAAGACAGGCACACAGCCTAAAGGGAGCTATGACAAGCAGCACTGCTTTTCCAGGAGAGAGATGAATCAGGCACATCCTTGTAATATTTTACACAGTCTACATAAAACAGCAAAACTGCTGTATTCTATTGGGTACCATGGGCAGGGTTAAAATTTGAATAAGTGAATGGAATGTATTTCGAACATATGTTATCAAAAGTAATTACTTTTCAAGAAGTGTCCTACTTTTCAAAAAGTGAGATATCCATTGTTTCACTTATAAAAGAATCAGTGTTTAAATAGATGTCAAAGTGTTTACACTTTCTTCTTGAGTCTGTTTTGAAAAATTATGCTTTTCTTGAACTTTTTACATCCCAGGAAAAACTAGAGCATTGTCATTGTAGACTTCCATATTCATAATTTCATAGACATTTATTACCATTGTAGCTCTGCTTAAAAGTTACCTAAGGGTTGCAGAAAATGAGAACTAAATCAAATATCTAATAGAACAATGAGAATCCAGAAATTTAAAATGTAACAATATAAGGGCTGGAACCAATACTTCTCCTACTGCTGGGAGGACAGGTCTTCTAATCTCCACACCCTTGTGACTGATCACAGTGACTGTGCAGGGACCTCTGTGAGTCCTACCTCAGGAGGCAGAGAGATGGAATCCCTGGAACAACCTGAAGGGGAAGACTAGCTATATCTATAGCATCTGGATTTCACTGAGATACCCCCCACACCAATAAACAATGTGGAAGATCAATCAGGGATGATGCTCAATAGTATATAAATTAAAACATATGTATGTGTACCCAAAGACAGATAAAAACACGTGAACACACATGCAAACCACACATATATACAAATGGAAAAAAGAAAAATATATAACAAAATAATTGTTATAAAACTTTCAAATATCAATTTCTATTTAACATGTTTGCTGATGTTTTCATAACAGATATAGAATTTGCTAACCAATTATTTTTCCTTTACATGGGTGAATATTTATAAAATTAGTCATTTTATGTATTTCATGAAATGGCATAAATCTGTTTTAAAATCATCCATTTTATTGTTCAGTCCTTATGCCAGAAGTTTGAAAAAATCAAAGCAGCAGAGAAAAGAACATAGTATGAGGCAAACTGATTCTTACTGGCATAAAAGTTCTCTGTATACTGCTGTGTTAGAAAGCAGTCCAAGAACAGTGTGTAGAGGAAACTATCTTCGCTGAGATTATGCATGCAAATAAAGCAAAGCCTCTCATTTACATTGTGCATGTGTGTTTGACATGAGTTTATAGGAAATAACTTCACAGGACCAAAGATAGAATATTACAAAAGTGACCAACAATATTAAGAACAAAACTCATTTTATTAGATTTGTTTAAATGTTTTACAAGACATTTGAAACTTTTATGTCAAAGCTGAGGAAACCCTGAATCGCGTACAGTCGAGAGAATGATAGTTATTGACCTGAACTGGCCAAA
The DNA here is from genome assembly GCA_019843965.1 of Rhynchomys soricoides. Taxonomy (NCBI): domain Eukaryota; kingdom Metazoa; phylum Chordata; class Mammalia; order Rodentia; family Muridae; genus Rhynchomys; species Rhynchomys soricoides. The sequence goes on along the minus strand of JADRCH010000131.1, from coordinate 1,884,542 downwards.
GCCTTCTCTTCTGGGTGTGCATGAAGTTTGATAGTGTATGCAGAATATTCCATCATAGCTTTCTTGAACAGCACCTACCATCCCACCAATATTTATAGCTTGAAGATTTCTCTACAGAGACTGTGCCTACTGATATTAGCTAAATCTGTGTCCTTGATTCAAAGGAATACCATAAACCCTGCCTCCTTGTTTATCTGCATGTGTTAGCTCCACCTCCTTGTTAGCTGGATATAGTAAACCTGCTTCTCTACTCAACTGTATATAATAAGTGCACTAAGCTCCCAGGATGCTGTGAACTCAATCTACCTTTTCCAAGATTTTAGGTGTAATTGTGTGTCTATCTGTCTGTCTTCTTTATTTCTTCACTGTCTAGTCAGGCCTGTCACTGGAACCATACTGCACATAACATTTGTGTATGTATAATAATATGCCAAATAGTAATGTACATTCAATAGAATGACCTACTTTATGCTTATAGAGGAACTCATGTGTAAATGTTGAAAGTGAATTGTCGTGACTTTTCAGAGTAATTCATGTGTATAATCACAAGTCATGCATCAGAAGGGAAAAAGATGGAAAGCCCTGCCCTGTTACTCATCCTTCCCAGACCTCACCACCTCAACACCATTCATCTGAGAATATTTCTTCCAGGTTTTATTACTTAAGACCACCCCAGCACATTCACCTCTGACTTCTATGCCTTTGTGCTGTTTTCTTTTTCAATTTTGTTATCATCTCTTTGCAATCCACTGAGTTTAATAAGATTTCTATTTCTTAACATTAATCAAATCTTTGATATTTCACTACAAAATGGAACACTGTTTTTATTGTATTGACTTGATTGTCTTTCTCTTAAAAGAAGTATAGTTTAAATTAAGAAAACATTTTAATAGTATCAAAGGCAACTCTGATGTCATATCTTTATCATCACCACAGAAGCAGCTGTGGACAGTACCAGCCAACCCAACATTCTGTTCTTAATTGGAAAATATGGGTCCCTTCTTCAACTTTCTCTAACCTACTTTCCAACAACAATTTTTATAAATAGTTTATATTTTCTAAGTGAAACTTATCAATTTTATCCTGCCACCACAACCAAGTCCTCCAACCTTGTTTAGATGCAAATTCTTAAGAATGTTATTATAAAAGAAAATAATTATTCATTTTAGTGTCCTTTAATTCACAAAGCCTAAATTCCCCTTTTCCCTCTCCAATGTCATGAGAGTGAGTCACTAAGCATCCAAGTTCCCAGTTAAAATATTAAATTGAGTAATTATGATTCAGCATCACTGTCTCTTAAAAAAACTATAGTGTGCTTTAGATTTGAGATGTGGCTTAGAGTTTGCTGTTTGTGTTTCTCCAGAGGTGTGTGTTTTGTTTTAATTTATTTCCTCTGCCCTCCTAGTCACATTATTTATAGTCCTGTCTCATCCCTCCTTAATGGGCTCCAAATACATTTGTCCATCTGAATTCAGACACTGCAATGCACAGTCACTCTGGACTATTTCACTGGGATTCAGTTCTGTCTACATACTAGAAATTGGTTTCTAATTTTTTTGGAAACAAAGATCTGAACTTTTTGACGTTTGCAGTTGTCTGTAAACCTTTCTCTGGGTTGACATTTCATTGAAACTTAGCACATTGAAAGTCTGCAAACCCAAAAATTCTCAGAATTTTGCAGATATTCCTATGTTGTTGTCTAGGGTTGAATTTGGGTTTTTAAAGCTCTGTTGGGCTGAGAATATGCCTCCATGGACAAAACATTTGTTATGCAAACATAGTCATCAGAGTTTTGATCCTCAGAGCCCATATAAACCTAAGCAGTATGTCTGTAATCTCAGTGTTCTTGTAAAACACATGGAGGTAGAAGAATTTCCAGCTCATTGACCAGCTTGATTTTCAGAGCATCAAGAAATGAGACTGTCTCAAACTATGAGGAAAGCAAACAGACTGGTAAGCTTGCTCTCTCTCTCTCTCTCTCTCTCTCTCTCTCTCCCTCCCTCCCTCCCTCTCCTCTCCTCTTTCTTGCCTCCTTCCATCCATCACCATCACCATTCCTCCATCCCTCTTTCCTCTTTCTTGCCTCCTTCCATCCATCACCATCACCATTCCTCCATCCCTTCCTCTTGTTCACTTCTATCATAGAACAGTAAGAACATTAAATAAACTATAATTAATTAATCACACAGCCTCCAGCTTCAGTTACAGTAACCCAAAACTTACCAAGAACCAAAGTCATTTTCATAATCTTTCATTCTTTAAGAGTCTTTTGATATGCAGCCATGGATCTTTCCCCAGAACTAAGGCATTGTTATTATACTTGGTTTCTCTGAAGATGATGTGTTCATTTTAATCTCCTGATGTGAAGTTCTTTGTCATCAGAAGCTGCATTTCTGAGCCATCAGTGCTACTGAGTAGAGACAATCTGAAAGCTCTGGAAGCTGTCTGACCTCTGCATTCAATATCTAAGCAGAGAGCAAATGTAGAAAGTCAGTTCAACAGAGCTAATGAATGCCCACAACAAAGGTCTCCTGATGAGTTACCCTCTCACCAAGACCACTTACATAACCAGGGAGGTTATATTGCTAACCCAATATACTGGAGCTCTCTGGACACACTCACAGATACAAAATTATCAAGGGACTTCCTAGTTGTAGCCTGAGTTATCCCTACACAGACCAACTATGCCAATCAGTTCTCTCAAGGAAAGAATCCTCCATCTTATAAACTTTTATATAACCGTTGTACAATATTTAGCATTTTGATTATAATCATATTATTTAACATTTCAAGGAGTTACTCAAATATTCTTCTTTTTTAAGTTTCTTTAAACCATTTATTTGATCATGTGTTATTCATTTTTTATACCATTCTGGACCTTGAAACTTGATTGCAATATCTTTTTAAACCTCTGTGAATATGACAGGATTTTTTTTTTTTACTTTAGTCTGTTTCTCTTTATTTCTCTACATTATGTTCTCCTTAACATCAACTTCATGCAATTTGTCTTCATTTCTTTCTTATACTTAGCTCCTCACATATATCGAGTCACTCACAAGCTCTGACATGGGTTTCCTCTACTGATTACTAAGAAGTTCTCTTTGGAGCCATCTAGTTTCAGAGTAAATTCTGCAGGAAGCACTGAGTGGCCTTACATATGGGTGTTGTCCAGCAGCAATATGTGTTTTATCAGGGATAAACAAGTTGAAAGTAACACAGGAGAATAGTTGTATAAATGATACAACTAATGAGCAAGCTCATGATATGACTGGTCAGCTAGGCAGAGTACCAATGCATGCTATCCATGCCAACCACAGTAAAAGGTGAACAGGGCCAAAGCATGCAGCCTGCTGCCAACAGAGCCAACATTTCATGCCAGAGTGCTTTCTCATAAACGTACCATGCTCTCAAGCATGGTAGCATCCACTGAAAGAAATGTTTTCTTTGTAATAGACAGATATCTTATAGACAAGTAGTGGATCTACATGCTTGCTACAGTCTTGGTGGAATAAATTACAGAGATGAGTTCATTCTTGTATTGGCAGGATATCCACAAAATTGTCTTCTATAACTCCAAAAATGTTAATTGACAACCAAATAGCAAAGAGAGCTATTTATGTATTATGTAGCAGCCACTTCCTCAGATCTTTGCCCCCCATAAATTATAGCAGACAACTGTTAGACAGAGGTTGTGCTCAACAGGAGGTTCTTCCTTCAGGTGTTAACTCACCTAGAGCAGAAACAACTCTCCACAATCAGGCTTTAGCCTGACAAGCAAGATAAAAGTAACAAGTTGAAAACTAAATGTGTAGTATGCTTACAACCAACTAAAGTGCAGGCTTTCAGCTGGTTTAATCATAAAAAAATTACACACAAAGGAATTGACTTTTTAGAAAGCATAATGTGCTTTTTCTGTGGCTTATATTCAGATTTTTAAATGAACCAGTTAGTGATCAATATATCTCAAAGGAGTAAGTCCAGTCATTTGCCATAAAGGGCAAAGTCCTAAACACAGTTCTCAGTAAAAGTAAATGTTCTTCCCATCTTGTGTCTGGCCTCTCAGACTGGCTATTCACAAGTGCACACACATTCAGAGAGCTTTCTGAGCATTCAGTAGTGCCAAAGATAAAGACATTAAGACAGCCTCCTGGCAGGTAAAGATGTTCTATGTGCTTTGAAATATGTGCTTCTGGTTCATAGTGGAAGAGAAATACATTAAGGCATCAAGGAAATGTAAAAGGGTCATCTGTAAGTATGAGGGTTAGTAACTTAAAAAATAACGTCCAATTTGATAGAGAGTGAACGGAGAAAGAACAGGCAATTGCTGGGCTCAGAATACCAAGCAAAACTGCAGACTGTGAGAAGCATTGAAAAATCAATGCAGAAAAAATAAACAAAATACAGGTATTAAGAAAAATCAATCACTTTGAAAAGCTTCTAAATAAATAATAACAGTAAAAGTGCAATTTCTTTTTGTAAAAACAATACAAGTCTTTACTTCTGTGTAATCTAGTTTCCTACAGGGAAGCAAGGTCTGTGGAAACTGGACCACAGCTGCTGCCCACACACAGTTCTTTTGAAACACCAAAGACAAACAATTCCCAGAAGAGTCCCTCATTTATTTTGATCTGTTGTTGATCAATGTAAGAATCTAATGTTGCCCCCAAATAAGCTTTGAAATTTCAAATTACAATTAGTACTACACTTCAGACCATTTAAATAATGTTAGCAACATAATATAAAATTATCATTGGGACCTTGGGAGACTAAGGGTCATTACTTTGTTTGGGATGCCAGGCAAGGTTCCTGAGGATATCTTAGTTCCCACATTAGAAGATGTGGAACACAACTCTGGTTGACAGGTTGAATCTTATTTTTGTGACTTTTTTGTTGCATGTATTATGATAATCCAAAGTAAGATAACTTCCCTATTTTAAAGTAAAAAATTCTAGTCATTTATACTATGTAAAAGACTATAGTCAATTCATAGATCCAGTGATATGATTTAGAAATCTAGAAGGCTATTATGCCTACTATAAAAATAGGTGTGGGTGATAAAAATGGTAAATAGGATACATCATAGGGGAAAAAGTACCTTAGTTTTCTGGCCTTCCATAATAAAGTTCTATGAACTGGGTGGATTACACAACAGTATTATGTCACGATTTAAGAGGTTACATCTCTGAATTGAGGCTTAGGAGTACACTATCATGGTGGAACACTTGCTAGCAAGCAAAAGGCCTTAAATTGTCTCTGCAACCACAAACACACATTGGTACCAGGCTCGTGTTCTCTCTCTCTCTCTCTCTCTCTCTCTCTCTCTCTCTCTCTCCTTCCCTCCCTCCCTCCCTCCCTCTGCCTAATTTTGTTAGGATCAGTTCTTGCTGATAGCAACGAGGGGTAGATATGTCCTAGCCTCTTCACTTGTATAAGAGATACTGACATATTCTTAGAACATTTTTCTCTGTGTTTATCCATGTTTAAATACCAATCATTTGGGCTTATGCTACTCCAATATGACAATCTTTCCACAACTAACTATATTTGCGATGATGCTGTTTCCTGATGAAGTCACCTGATGTGATAATTCTGAGCATCAGGTTGAGAGCTAAAGGAGCAACATAGAATTCTGGTGGGAAGATGTTGTGTGGGGCTTCTCCTGGGGCAATGTAAACAAGCATTGATTTCCCCAGATAGGAAACCAATGACTATACAAAGTAATGATTCCCCCAAAGTCCAAATTGGTGAACCAAATAATGTATTGGGATTACTTACAGGTGTATGGATAAGTGATTATTTAAGGATGCATGCATACTTGAAGGGCAGCTGCATTGCTGCAAAATGAACCACAACCTGAGTAAAGACTCACAAAAGCTACACCTTCAGAGATCTCTGCCTTAAAGAAGCTTGACAAGGTGGGAAGGAGAGGTCTCCTGCAGTCAACTGCATTGGTCAGAGAGTCATTGTTTTCTAGCAACCATTTGCTGTTTGTGTAACATTAAAAGAAGCTTTCTGGATCTTTTAGGTTTATGCTTTCCTAGACTAATCAACTTGTTTTCTCTCTGCTTTTTGTGAGCTTCCTACCTTCCTCCTAAAAGGAATCCTTCAATTCAAAGGAAATTGCCACATGACAGAAGGTGCACCATCTAACCAACAACACATCAATAAATGACCTTTTCAAATATAAAACTTAAACATAAAATATGTATGAGTCTCTTCTATTATATATTCTCAATCACTCTTCGTTACAAGAAAAACACTTTTCTTTTATAAAAAACATAGGTTATAGAGGAATATGTATCCAGATGTTATTATGCTCTTGATAATTCTCTCTCTCTCTCTCTCTCTCTCTCTCTCTCTCTCTCTCTGTCTCTCTCTCTCTCTCTCTCTCTCTCTCTCTCTCGTGTGTGTGTGTGTGTGTGTGTGTGTGTGTTGTAGATCAAAGACAGGGTTTTGTGCATATTAAACAAGAATTCTTCCACTGAGATACACCCATAGGTTTTTGTGAGACAGGGTCTTAATTTAAAAAGCAGAGTGGTCTCGAATTTACCATTCTTCCACCTCAACTTGCAGAATACTGTAATTGTAGGCACAAGTTACAACTATGCCTAACCCTGATATTTCTATAACTAACCAAATTAGCCATGCAGCCGGTAAAATTAGGAAGTGAAATTCTGCAGTAAATATTATTCATATATCAAAGATCTACTTTCAGAATCTGCCAAAATAATATTAGTTTTTCTAATATCAGAACACTGTGATGTGATGGACATATGTGAAAGTTTACGCAGGATTTACAGAAATATCTACTATGTACTTCGCTGGGCTCTGGTGATACCAGTATTCTTAACTTAGTGACTCTCCTGTCTACCCCTGGATAGAGCAAGGAGTAAAAGCATCCTTTAAGCACAAGCTCAGTGCAAGTCTTTCAGGAAAAGTGACTCACCGACTGATACACTCTCCTGTTTGAGAAATTGAAGACATCCTGAGCAACTTGTTTCCTTCCGTTTAGCATAAACCCTATACTTTCCAGTCTTTCTGTCTTTTGTAGAAAATAGAAAGGAACAAATTTCTATAAATAAGAAATACAGACATCCTTTTTCTGGGATGTACAGACAGACCATCAAAAGTACAAGAGAAATCCTGTAAAACCTTTTGCACAACAATTAGGCTTCACTGTCTGGTGGCCATAGGTTCCCTTCTTAGTTCATTTTTAGTTGTCTTGGTGAAATAACATGGTCATGGCAACTATAGGAGAAAAAGTTACTGAACTTACAATTGCAGAAAGTGAGTCTGTGTCCATCATGTCAGGAAGCATGGCAAGAGACAGGCAGGCATGATTCTAAAGCAGTTGCTGAGAACTTACATCCTGATCTGCAAGCAAAGAACAAAAAGAGAGCTAATTAGAATGCCATGGACACTACCTTCAACAATGATATACCTCCTAATCCTTCCCAAACAGTCTCACCTACTGGGACCCAAATACTCAAATACATGAGTCTACAAGGGTCCATTCTCATTTGGGCCACAACAATCCCTGTATTAGCAAAAAGTAGTGGCTCCTATCACATTCCTTCATTCTGCAAACTTTTATGGAGCACTAAAATTACACAAAGAACTAAATCAGAGAGGAAAGGAACTATGGTGATGCTCTTGGTCTTAACTGTGCTGTTCTCCAGTCCCAGGAGACTGAGGGAAAATCTGTCATAGGAATCCCTATCCTCTCTGCAGCTCTGTTTCAGGAAGAAAAAAATCCATTCTTGTCAACAGCTTGCCTCTTTTTATACTTCTACTGAACAAAGTGTTGAAGGGCAAAATCTGTTGCTGAGATAATCAGGATGAAGGACTCTGCAGCAGGTGCTAAATGAACGGACGAACCACAACATTACCTATGACTTCCAATTTTCCAAGGAGAGTTTTTCTAGCTGGTTAGGCAAGTAAGTACAGGCAAGAGATGGGAGGTCATGTTCTGCCAAGTTTAAAATTGTACTTCTTTGATATATGCAGCATAGCTCAAACCTTTCAGCATCTAAGATGCTTTTCTACTTGGAAATTGCAGTATTTTGTAGGTCACAGAAGGTAGGAAGGTAAAATGTGAATAGATGCTCTCCATAATGTATTTTATAGACTACACGCATACTAAATTTTTGTTTGGGGTTTGGGAAATATCCCACTCATGTCGTGTCATGTTTACTCACTTGGTAAAGTGAGTGCCAACATGTACAAAGCCATAGATTGATTGACCAGAATTCCTCAAATTAATGTGATGGTGCAAGCTGGTAACCCTAGCAAGGTGACAGGAGGTAGAAGCAGGATAATCAGATGGATAATAATCAACATTATTCTCAGCTACATAGTTAATTTGAGGCTAACATGGAAAATATAAGACCTTATCTCAAAAACAGTAAATGAAATATTTAAGATGACATTTTAAAAATCGACATATTGGCAGAGACCCAGGTGTTCTTTCTGCACACATATACAATGTAATTTCATATCAAGTTCACAAAGACTCTAAAATGTCACCATTTCTTCATAGTGAAAGCATCCAAGCTTTATTTATTATATTTTACTATATAACAGAACATCAAAGCTTGGTTTGTTGTTGTTGTTGTTGTTGTTTGGTTTTTTTGTGTTTTTTTGTTTTGTTTTGTTTTGTTTTTATTGTCATGATCTGTTTGTCTTCTCATTTTCTTGAGAGAAGATGAAATTGTCATAATAACCATTATTTCAAAGTAGCAGTTGTCATTCATATTAGAATAGTATGTAAAAGTATTATATTTTTCTTCCTCTTACATTTTCCTCAATCCAATTTTTCTATTTTTTCTCACTTAAAGTTAATCTTCCTATCAATTTACTGTTTCTACATTCATCACCAAAATAATCTTTAATTTCATAAACAACTTCACCATTGGTCACCTATTTTTGTTTTGTGCACTTTGTGATGTGTCCATAGGCTTTAATGAATGTAAGGTTATTTTGTATATCTTGCATGTCTGGGCGATGTTAATGGTACTGCAGCTTTTTTTTTTTCTTTTTCTTTTTCTTTTTCTGAATGATTCTAGAGATTGAACTCAAACAGAAAGTTGCTCACTGAGAAGATTCACTCGTAAAAAACTGAAATTGTATAGAAACAGATGTAAAAATAGAATATAGAAATACAAGAAACATGAGAGAACAAAGCAATATGGTTCCTGACGAAGGTACATCCTCAGCAACAAACCTACAAATACAACGAGGGTCTCAACAGTTCACACAAAAATCTCCAGCGATCCCAAGGTTAACCCCAGAGGCAGATAAATCCAAGATATAGAGAGGGGAAACTAACAACACAGAAGAAAATCACCAAACTGTGTAACAAAATCAGCAATAATGATGAAAATGGTCAATAAGGTGGAAGAGATCCATCCCTAAACAGACAAGATCAAAGAATTCCTCCGTGATATATTGCAGTCAAGATAACTTAAGAGTCTGTGAAACCTTGGAAAAAGATGATGATTTGTGTCTGTGAGTCTCTGTGTTTGCATTCATGTATGTGGTGTTTGTAAGAAGTACATGGGTGACTTGGGAAGGACTTTGATTATAACCATGTTTACTTTTACATGTTAGTGTTCTCTGCCTCGTGATAAAAAATTGTTATTATAGCACCATACATCTCTTATGTTGCTCAGTGTACCTGTTTTCATCATTTAAACATATTTTTAAAAAGGCTATGGCTAAAAGAAAATGTATATCCTATTGTTACATTCCATAATTTTATAAAGTAGTGATGTCTTACTTGAAACCCCCAAAATGAGAAAAAAAGTGAATAAGTGATATTTTTAAGCTTAACAAATTAATGATCAATATATTTATTCTTTTTTTATTGGATATTTTCTTTATTTACATCTCAAATGTTATCCCCTTTCCTGGTCCCCCCCCCAAAACCTCCTATCCCATCCCCCCTCTCTCTGCTTCTATGAGGGTGTTCCCTCACCCACTCACTCGCACCTCCCCACCCTGGCATTCTCCTACACAGGGGCATCCAACAAGCCTTCACAGGATCACGGGCCTCTCCTCCCATTGAGGGCCAACAAATCCATCCTTTGCTACATATTCGGCTGGAGCCATGGGTCCCTCCATGCATACTCTTTGGGTGGTGGTTCAGTCCCTGGGAGCTCTGGGGGTGTCTGGTTGGTTGATATTGTTGTTCTTCCTATGGGGTTGCAAACCCCTTCAGCTCCTTCAGTCCTTTCTCTAACTCCTCCATTGGGGACCCTGTGCTCAGTCCAGTGCTTGGCTGCAGCATCGGCCTCTGTATTTGTCAGGTTCTGGCAGAGCCTCTCAGGAGACAGCTATACCAGGCTCCTGTCAGCAAGCACTTCTTAGCATCCATAACAGTATCTGCGTTTGGTTACTGTATATGGGATGGATCCCCAGTGGGGCAGTCTCTGGATGGCCTTTCCTTCAGTCTCTGCTCCACACTTTGTCTCCACATTTCCTCCTATAAGTATTTCGTTCCCCCTTCTAAGAAGGACTGAAGCACCCATACTTTGGTCTTTCTTCTTCTTGAACTTTATGTGGTCTGTGAATTGTATCTTGTATATTCCAAGCTTTTGGACTAATATCTACTTACCAATGAGTGCATACCATGTGTATTCTTTTGTGACTTGGTTACCTCACTCAGGATGATATTTTCAAATTCCATCCATTTACCTAAGAATTTCCCAATATTATTGTGTGAGATGCAGTGTATGCTTTGAGCTTTTTTAAAATTTCTTTTATGACTGTGGGTGCCTTTGCATTTGGAGCACAGATGTTCAGAATTGAGAGTTCATCTTGGTAGATATTTCTTTTGATGAATATGAAGTGTCCTTCCATATCTTTTTTGATAATTTTTGGTCGAAAGTCAATTTTATTTGATATTAAAATGACTACTCCAGCTTGTTTCTTGGGAACATTATCTTGGAAATTTTGTTTCCAGACTTTTACTCTGAGGTAGTGTCCATCTTTGTCAATGAGGTGCATTTCCTGTCTGCAGCAAAATTCTGGGTCCTGTTTACATATCCAGTCTGTTAGTCTATGTCTTTTTATTGGGTAATTGAGTCCATTGATGTTAAGAGATATTAAGGAAAAGTGATTGTTACTTCCTGTTATTTTTGTTGTTAGAGGTGGAATTAAGTTTGTATGACTATCTTCTTTTGGGTTTGTTTAAAGATTAGTCTCTTGCTTTTTTAGGTTATAGTTTCCCTCCTTGTGTTGGAGTTTTTCATCTATTGTCCTTTGTAGGGCTGGATTTGTGGGAAAATATTGTGTAAATTTGTTTTTCTCATAGAATAGCTTGGTTTCTCCATCTATGTTAATTGAGAGTTTTGCTGGGCTTAATAGCTTGGGTTGACATTTGTGTTCTCTTAGGGTCTTTATGAGATCTGCCCAGGATCTTCTGGCTTTTGTAGTCTCTGGTGAGAAGCCTGGTGTAATTCTGATAGGTCTGTCTTTATATGTTACATGACCTTTTTCCCTTACTGCTTTTAATATTCTTTGTTTTGTGCGTTTGGTGTTTTGATTATTATGTGATGAAGGGATTTCTTTTCTGCTCCAGTCTATTTAGAGTTCTGTAGGCTTCTTCTATTCTCATGGGCATCTCTTTCTTTAGTTTGGAGACATTTTCTTCTATAATTTTTGAAGTTATTTACTAGCCCTTTAAGTTGGGAATCTTTGCTCTCTTCCATACCTATCATCCTTAGGTTTGATCTTCTCACTGTGTCCTGGATTTCTTGGATGTTTTGGGTTAGGAGTTTTTTGCATTTTGCATTTTCTTTGATTGTTGTGTCAACATTTTCTATGGTATTTTCTTCACCTGAGATTCTCTCTTCTTTCTCTTGTATTCTGTTGGTGATGCTTGCATTTATGATTCCTGATCTCTTTTCTAGGTTTTCTATCTCCAGGGTTGTATCCCTTTGTGTTTTCTTTATTGCTTCTATTTCTATTTTTATATCCTGGATGGTTTTGTTCAATTCCTTCACCTGTTTGATTGTGTTTTCCTGTAATTCTTTAAGGAATTTTTTTGCCTCCTCTTTAAGGGCTTCTACCGGTTTACCATTTCGCCTGTATATTTTTAAGGGAGATATATACTTCTTAAATTCCTCTATCATCATCATGACATATCATCATCATCATATTACATCTGAATTTTCTGGTATGTTGAGGTATCCAGGACTTGCTGTAGTGGGAGAACTAGGTTCTGATGATGCCAAGTAGCCTTGGTTTCTGTTGCTTATGTTCTTGCACTTACCTCTCTCTCCATCTGGTTATCTCTAGGGCTACCTGCCCTTGCTGTCTCTTACTGGAGCCTGTCCCTTCTGTGATCCTGGTTGTGTCAGACCTCCTCAGGGTCCAGCTGTCTCTGTGATCCTGTAATTCTGGGATCTTGTGATCCTACAATCCTGGGTGTTTCAGAGTTCCTGGGAGTCAAGCTGTCTCTGGGATTCTGAAATCCTAATGTGACCAAGCTCCCGAGATCCTGTTATAACAGGATTCCTCGGAGTCAAGCTTTCTCTGGGTGTTGCAGTTGTGTGTGGAGTGCCAGAGCCCTGAGTTTGTTCCTGGCACAGGTGCAAGCTGGAATGAACCCATGCCTCTGGCTTTGCAGGGGTTTGTGTTTTCATGGTTCCTGTGGGCATACCAGTTATGCTGGGTGTTGAGAAAGATGTTGTGGCCTTAGCTGTGATCTTGAGTGTGTCAGAGCTCCAGTGCTCCCAGATGTGTCTGATCTCCTGGGAGTGGATCTTCCTCTGTGATCCTGTGATCCTGGGTGCTTCAGAGCACCTGGGAGTCAGGCTCCCTCTGGGTGTTTTAAGAGTGGCTGCAGATCCAGGACCCCAGGGCTGCTCCAGGTACAGGTTCAAACTGGAAGGAACCTGTGCCATTGGCCAAGCAGAGGTTCCTACGTTCCTGTATCCCGGGGTTCCCAGTTACTCCAGGGTCTTGGGGCAGATGTTGTGGCCTTCTCACCTGTGATCTGGGTGTGTTAGAGCTTCCTCTAGGTGTTGTGAGACTGGGTGCAGAGCCAGTGCCCAAGGTCTGCTCAGGGCACAGGCTCAGACTGGAAGCAATAAATATTTTTATAACATATATTTTAGACACATATTTTTGTATCCTAGACCACGCAGAGGAAAAGATAGGTAAAACCAATAATCTTACTTTCAGATAAAATATTGGCTCACAAATCTAAATATAAAATACTCTTTTTCTGTTTTTGTATCAGTTATTTCTGTACACTAAAGGACACAAAAGATTTCTTCCTCTAATTCTGAAGCAAGCATAGGTCAAGTAACTGTTCAGCTTTCACTGTGCAGAGGCCCCCGTGTCTTATCCCTCTGATAGATGGATCATTGTGAAAGATGACTGTGATGTTTTTATGGAAATATAGAATATAAATGGTTAACAATCAATTAATAGGACTTCTGTCGAGGAAAGAAGTGATTGACAGTAATGCTGCAGCTAAGAGGTCATTGGTGTAAAAGAAAAGATGGGAAATTAAAGATATGAGTCACTGGGTAAAAGTGCCTATTGCCATGACAAGACAACTGGAGTTCTATCCCTGTGATCCCTGTATAAAAAAACAAAACAAACAAACAAAAAACAAAAACAAAAAAACCTGATCCCTTCAGGACCTTTGTCTCTATGCATGTCATGACTTATGCAAACCTCCATGTGTGTGTGTGTGTGTGTGAACATACACACTAAATGTTGAGAAAGAGAAAGAGAGAGATAGATTATCTTGATTCATATCCCCATCCTATCTCCACCCCCACCCAGGGTTAGCATGCCATGCTATTATGGAAAGTTCTATTTCTAGATCTTTTAAACGCTAGGGGTGATGTAATAAAGTAACACTGGCAAAGCACCACACTTCTAGTAAATGTGGTATTGGCAGTAAATTACTACAACCCCTCACTTGCCAATGTGTGCCTCTGAGTGTTGTTCTAGCCTTAAAATAAGTTCAAATATGTTTGCATATTGTCACGAAATTCATTAACCTTTTCTGATTTCAATAGAGCTGTATGAAGTATGCCTACCTATTAGAAACCATGGGAACAAGGATAAATTGGATCACTTGGATATTTAGGTCTCTAGTTTCTTGTCATATTGAAAAATAAGTAGCACTGCAGGAATTCCAATATCCATGTCTTGCCACTTGATGCAGAAGGCATTTTGATCCATAATTAAATCTGTGCTCTTTCTCGCTAAGAGAATTGAAATATCCTACAGTGTTTTATAAGAAGTTTTGACATTATCTTTCCATTTAGAATCATGTTATGACAGTTTACAATTTTCCTTCTAAAAGGGCACAAAAAAAATCACATCACATGCTAATTGAAGACCTGCAGTTCAAGCATTAATCAGATCTCTTTTGGCTCAACTGTAGCTCATAGTTATACTAGATGCATATGTGAAATAAGGCAGTTACTTCCAGCAATAATACAAATGAAATATCCATTGTGCTGTACATATTTCTAATAATAAAAGTTTTTTTTTCTCTCCTCCTCTTATCCTTTCTCCTCATTTTTTTCTCCTTCTGTAACAAAATGATCTGAGCTCTAAGATCAACTGACTGGATAGCTGTCTACTTAGATATATTAACATCTAAAAACAACAGAACATTTGACCATAAGGAAAAAAATGAAATATCCAAAAAGTTCTACTAGCTAGAAACCAAACTCAATGTCACAGGAGGCATAGAGAGGAAACAGAAATGTTACCCCATGGGCTTAGAGCCTGATTTACAGATAAAATCATTTCTATCTACTGTTAAAAATGGACTAATTCAAATCACTTTCTTTTTGTTTTTTTTCTTTTTAACTTTTCAACAAATATTTTACTTGTGGTTACTGTGTGACACTCATTGAAAGGAGTGAATTGGAGGCTAAAATGAAAAGGAATCAAATTCAGTCCTGAACCTCATAGAGTATATATAGTTCATGGGGGGGGTCGTTATTAAATAATTACTTTGGATGATAACTGTGAAATAATGCATTCATTATAAGGAAAAGAGTGTGTGGGACAGGACAAAGAGCCCTTTCTCTGTATGTGAACTTAGAGAAACTAAGGGTTTTTTTTAATTTATTTATTTATTCATTTTATGTGCTGACCATGCCCTCCCCCATCCCTCTTCTCCTCCCAACACAGCCCTTACAATCTCTCCCCCCATAATCCTCTGCCCTTCTCTGAAGGGGGAGCCTCCTTGGGTTCCACCCAACCATGGGACATCCAGTCCCAGGAGGACTAAGTGCATCCTCTCCCACTGAGGCCCAACCTCAGTTAGGGGAAGGGGATCCAATGATAGGCAGCTGAGTGAGAGACAGCCTTTGCTCCAAATATTGGATGACCCACATGAAGACCAAGCTGCACATCTGCTATGAATATGTAGAAGGCCTAGTTCCAGCCCCTGCATGATTTTTTGGTTGGTGCTTCAGTCTCAGTGAGCCCCCATGGGCCCAGGTTAGTCAATTCTGTAGGTCTTCTTGTGGTGTCCTTGATCTTTCCGTCCTGATCACTTCTATCCCCTACTCTTTCACAAGACTCCCTGAGTACTACCTAATGTTTGCTTTGGATCTCTGCATCTGTTTCCATCTGCTGCTGGAAGAAGCCTCTCAGGAGATAGTTATGCTAGGCTCCTGTTTACAAGCATAGCAAACTATCATCAATAGTGTCAGGGACTGGCTATCTTACATGTGTTTTGTCTCAAGTTAGGCCAATCATTAGTTGGCTAGTCCCTCTATCTCTGCTCCATCTTTATCCCTGAGCATCTTGTAGGCAGGACAAATTTTGGGTTGAAGGTTTTGTGGGTGGGTTGATATTGCTCAATATGTTCATAGCAACTTTACTTGTAATGACTAGAAACTGGAAACAACCTATAAGCCCCTCAACTGAAGAGTAGATAAGGAAAATCTGGTATATCTACACAGTGGAATACTATTCAGCATTGAAAACAATGAAATCATGAAATTTGCAGTCAAACGGAACTAGAAAGTATCCTGAGTGAGGTAACCCAAACCCAGATAGACACATACAGTATGTACTTATAACTAGACATTATCCATAAAATACAGGATAACCATGCTACAATCCACAGACCCAATGAAACTAAGAAATAATGAGGGCCCAAGGAAACAGCCTTGAATCACACTCAGAAGGGAAAACAAAATAGTAATCAGAGGTGGATGAAGGGAGTGAACTGAGTAGGAGAGGGGATGAGTAGGGGAAGAGAGATGGGGATCAGGTGTGTAGAGGAGGGTGTGAGAGAAGGCTGGGAGTAAGAATAGCAATTGATGGGGGCATCTCTTGGAGTAGCTGGAGACCTGGGATGGGGAAGGTTCCAGGGAGTCTATGGGGGTGACCCTAGCTGATATTCCTACCAGTGGGGGATATGGAGACTACAGAGGGATATGGTCACCCCCAGTATCCAGGCAGGACTTCCAGCGGAGGCAGAACCTAAGATTTTAAGTATGAAATTTTGCTCACTGGTGAGCACAGAGAAAAACGAGGGTGCACTTTGGGTAGATGATAATGTGTCTATATCCATACATATATCTCCAAATTGAAAAAGCAGAAAGGGAGGGATAAAGAAACAGTGAAACACCGAGACATTTTAGAACGAGTAAACCATTAATTTTCTTTTGATTTCAGGAATGTTTTATGAACATGGGCCTTGGAAGAAGAAGGAATAGTTCTTCCAGTATGAGAAAACTTTGTTTAATAAGTTACCTATGCCAACGTGAGCAAACAAAAAAAACATTGACAGGTCCACAAGAAAAGAGAGAAGAGATGGCTATGAGAACTAGCATCATACCAGCATCAATGTGCAAATGTTGACATTGCTCAGTTCCTCTTGATTCTAAGTTCCATCACTGGACTATGCTGCTGTGTTGATTTTCAGAAAACCACTGATCTGTGTACTCTGTCCCTTGCCTTCAGTGTCTGCTTCATCCTTGAACATCATCACAACAATCAGCATTGTGTCAATCAGGTTTTCCCTGAGTGGCTGCATAAAGACATTTAAACCTCCATAGAAAACTAACAAAACATCAAAGACAAAAAAGTTGTCCTGAGATATCCAGAAAGCCATTCCAGTGCCCTTAGCAAGATCTAGTTAGAAGCAGGGATCTCTGAGACAAAGGCCAACCTTATCCAACTAGAGAAAGGGAGATTTGACCTCAAGAGGCATATGCAGTACCAACTTTCACAGGATGTATATTTAATATAGAAGAACTGAGAAAAATTTAAAGAAGCTCACCTTTATTCTCAAAATTGTTAAACAAATGGTAAAGAAAAATAATAGTTTAAAAAATAAATCTGAAGACACAGTAGTAGTTCTTTCCTCCAGAAATAAATAGGCTTTGTTCTGAACATCTTAAAGAAAATAAAATGTTGAGTTGCTAATCCCATTTCATTCTGGAGAATTCTGTATTAGTGTTCTCTCCTGTGTGCATGTCAGAGATGTGCATTTTTCTTTTTAGTAGGAAATAGAAGCCCAAGCAGAAGTTTCCTGAGATTCACTGCAGGATCTGTGGCTCGTGGCTTGTGGCTGTCCTCCAGATAGTCTCATTTATATTGGAGTGACATGCAGGTTGAGGTCATGTTCTTGTGGTTGATTTATCTGGGGAAAATGTTATATGGGCTTTAAAACAAGGTTTCTATGGCATTTTGCTTGTGTATCCTGTGCCCATAAAGGATAGGAGCAACATTCCAGTATACATAAAGCATCTAGTGACCAGATCATATGACCAGAGTCTATTATCCTATTATTGGCTCCTAATAGCAATAAAGAATAAAACCTAAGGTTCAGAAATTGAAAATATTTGGTGAGCTTTGAAAGTTTCCATTTGATGTGACGTTGTGGGTCCTGACTCTTCTGTAGACTGGTTATGTTCAAAGCACTGAGGCTTCAAGATGATAGGTGATGCTTCATACAGTTCCTTAATTACTGCCACAGGGACCAAGCTCCCCAAAACATGGTAACTGAAGTCAGAAAGCATCTAAGGGTTACCTTGTTACTATTGGAACTTTTGCTTTATATAAGAGACTTAAACCCAAATAACATATGGATCAGTAAGGGATGTACATCAGTTTTAGGGCAACTTCTAAATGTGAGTGAATCCTTGGATTCATCCCCAGTAACACACACACACACACATACAAACACACACACACATACACACACAAACTCACGTTCATGTCACTTATACAACATACGTACATACTCATACATACTCACACACACTCATACACACATATACACACTTGCCTCACACTCACTTCACTTACACATACACTCTTACTCACACTCATATACACTCACACACTCATATATACACACATATACATGCATACACACACTCATACACATGTATACACACACAAATAATACTTCATTTACACAACACACTAACAAACACTCATACTCACACATGCACACACTCATCTACACACTCATACACACACACACACATTCACACACACACACTATAACCATATAAGAAAGAACTCTATTTGAAGATATTACAAATATTCTAAATGACCTAAAAATAATGAATTGAGCTCATGCCCACATACTTCATTTCCTGTTTTGGATCTGATCACATTCCAAAGTTGAGTAATTCAGTTTCACTGAGCTGCTATCACTCTACTTTTGAGACCCTCTTAAATGTTTTCTCTTCTATGTATGGTACTATCTTGTCTTTTGAGAAAATCTAATTTACCTACCAATAAAGAACAGACAATCATGCAAGTACTATCAAAGGTCAATTGGGTGAGATGGAAAGTCACAGCTTCTCCACGTGTTTACATTTTTTAGAAACTGGTGCTTTATGGCAATCAATCCAAGATTCAAAGCTAAGAATTAGTTATTCATTTGAATTTTGGATATTTTGGAAAATGAGAATAGGTTTTTAAATGTTTTTAATATTTTTATAAACTTTTGAGAACTCTTACATAGTATTTTGAGCATATGGGGTTTTAAATAATTTTAATATTTATGAGAACATTTACATTGTATTTTGAGCATACTCACTTCTTCTCCTATCTACACACCTATCCAACTCTGTGTCATTTTTTAAAACCTATTAAGTACCATTAGTACTGACTATGTAGTCTTAGTTGGGAAGTCATCCACTGGAATGTGTTAAATCTATAAGGGACAACATCCTTAAAGAAGGCCACATCTTTTTTCTCCTGATAGTGGTCAGTTACCCATTGCTCCTAAGTTAGTGTTAGAACTTCATACTAAGATTTTGTCTGCTTTGAAATTTCACAATTCTTGTATATACTATTATAACCAATGTGTTTCATATGTGCAACTGCCCGAATGTATCTGTAAAACACTATTTCCTTGTAATCTTCCACCAACTCTGGTTCTTAAACTGTTTCTATACCCTCTTCAAAATAATTTTTCAGCCTTTTGAGAGGGGTTATGATATAGATGTTCTACTTAGATGAGCACTCCTTTATTACTTATTTTCTGTATCTTGTCCAGTTGTAAATTTCTTTCAATCATAATCTGCTACAAAATGAAGCTTCCTTAATAAGGGTTGAATGATGGCATAATCATAATGAGCAGTCACTAGGAATCCATGGGACATTTATATTATGTCCCATGAGCAGATTATTAAGAGTAGGATCTACCCAGGGGCCTATGACCCCTAAAGCCACAGGTTCTTCACTTAGATAACTATGGGTACCATCTTGTGGAGAAGGCCTTAAATCTCATCAAAAATCATTGACTACTCCCATAATATTTGCGACAACACTGCACCAAGGGTTTATCTTGCCATCAAGTCATATTTGTAGCTTGCTGAGATGAAAACTGGATAAGTTTGATGATTACTCTTTTCCAGTAATGTATACAATACTTTCCAGCATTATGAAAGCTAGCCACTAATAATGACATTATCATACAATACCAGCTTGATTTCTCCATATACTATGATTTAAATATGTGGAATTTTCAGAAATAGGGTCTTACCTTCAAATTCTGAAGAGTAATGAAGAACAAAGACAATAGTGGGAGCCTGTGGTACCTTACCAGCAAAGAATTCTAATAGAGATAACTAATTCCTAATACTGGTTTTTAAAAATCTGTTAATCTGTTCTATATAGTAGGAAAATTGCTGCCCAATAGAAAGATAACTCAAATAATCCAAAAAATAAGTTTGTTTATATGTCTATATGTCAGGAAGATTCTGCAATAGCAGCTGTCCATATGACTTGTTCAGACGTTCTTCCACATTAGGTATCCCTCCCTATGTTCCATCCTTTACCCTGCTCTCCCATTCTCACCCATGCAATTCTTCCCGTTCCTTTTCTCCTTTATATCTGTGTGAAAATGAGAATTTTTCTTCATGAAATCGCTCTATATGGTTGTGCAGTTTAATTAGAATATATCACTTCCAATAAAGAAATAATGTTTCTTCTAAAGTACATAAAATCTTGCACTCTCACAAAAGCATTTCTATGTAGATACTGTTCGTTTTGGCTAACCAGCCAGCATTTATAATGGTTACAATAGTGGCAACCTGTACGTATCTCACAATTTACAATGATTTGGACCTGAGTCTTAGTAGACTCTAAGTGTAGATCCATTTTTGCAGCTTCCTGTTAGGCCTTCAACCAGATAGTACTCATTAACAAATCACAATTTTGTCTGTCTACAGAGCTCAGCTAAAAATGAGGACAGCTCCCAAGTAAGATACAATAGCCATGGGGGGGGAGGGGGAGTTCTCTCTCCTATGGGAGAAGAAGAACAGTAGCAAAATTCAAGTTTTTCAGCAATGAATAGAAATATTTCCAGTAAGGTAAAAGATTCTCCTTTTGCATGTGGAATATGTGAGATACAAAAATATGTTTGCGGTATAAAATTTGATGATTTTGGACACATGATTTCACACTCATGAGGTCATCACTTCAATCAAGGCAATGCTTGCCTATGTATTAGAAGGTATCTTCAAAGCAGAAAGATAGTAACAGGAGATCTATGAGGTTTTTCAGTCCAAACAAAGAACTGAATAATTTCAAGAACCATGAGGTTAAGTAGAAATCCCAGGAGTACATCCAAAGGAGACTCATTTAATCTTGAACTTCTCTCACTGTGTGCAAAAATAATGACAAGCTTTTGTCAGGAAATCAATGTATCTATATAATAAACACTTAGTTTTTGATATCTGTGTCTTGGGAGAGTTAGAGCCCATGAAACTTGTCTCAGTGTACAAATGCAAATATTTATGATCATTAGCAAGTTCTTTAGGTTGTAAGGGACATTCTCCAGAGAGTCTGTATAATTTAAGGGCTCAGTAGTGTCAGCTTTCATTAGCTAGTAGAAGGGGAAAGTTGGTCCAGAAAAGTCAGAATTCAATGTCTGTGATATCCTATGGGATTAAGAGACCTTTTAAGTTGTCATTTTGTAATGACCACTAAATCTGACCACTAATATCTTGAATAACATACCTTCTGTGTAGAAAAAAGATTCTTAATTTTTGTTTGATATCATGGCCAAGGAAATACATTCAGGTCTGATAAAATTGGAATTTATCTTCAGAACTTTGTGTGCCTGTATACTAATCCAACCAGAATGAGGAAGAAATTAATGCCACAGGATTCTCAATCTGAAGAACAAACAAAAAGTCATCCATATAACTCAAAACAATGAAGTCTTTGGGAGATTGGATGTGGCTGGTGGCTCTGATATAACTGTGCATTTTCAAACACAGGATGCTTGTGTAAATCCTTTATTACAATTGTCTGAATCTATTGTTGATTTCCCCATTTGTATGCAAAGACATATGAGGAGTAACACAGTAAGGACATATTAAATAATGTTGAGCATGGATCTGTCTCTGAAAGTAGGCAATGGCCATGGAAAGTAAAGATTCAAAGCTGGTCTGCCAAGGAAGCAAAAAAGTTAGTTCATATTTATAGGCTTTAAATCTTGTGCAATGTGGTAAGCACACCATTTTGTCTTTGAGTCAAAGAAGGAGACAACAATGGTGCGTACAGCGATAATAAGCACTGTTTGAATGTGTGCATAGAATGGCTTATACTGCTATGCCTACTCTCTTCAGTAGGTACTGGACAGTTGTAATAAGAACATTGCCAGATTTATTCAAAAAGCTAAAGATTTTGACCTCTTTTATGTACTGTATCTGTGAACCCTATTTGGTTAAGAGCCTCTCAAGGCTGATTTTAAAGTCTATGAAAAAAGACATCATGAAGGAGAAATAAAGTTGGAATATTATTAGGTTGTAAGCTAGGAATTTTTCTACTCTTGGAGTTTCAGAAATAATTCCTCCAAAATACTTCAGAACCACATTAAATAATAGCACCCATTTACCAAGTAATGCTCCTTACAACAGATTTACAATTTGGTGTTATTTATTCCAGCTAGAACCCCTTACTCCACAGATATAATGCTGATCCATTGTTATGGCCACCATTTTTTCTGTGTAAAACTTGCAGAAGACAAACACCACTGAACTTTATTATGAAGATGCTGGCCCTAAAGCCACTGACTAATGTCTTTTTTAACAAATTGGCCCATGAGTTCTGTGTAGGTGTTTCAGACTTTCATAGAAACTAGAACACATGGTTAAGACAGGTACCAAAGAAATAAGTTGGGACAAATCCAAAGGTTGCTTTGTAGAGCAGTGGCCTCAGCATCACCTTCAACTAAGTTTCAATAAGGGTCGTTGGATATCTCTGCAAACTCAATTATTGTGTCCATGCAGTCAATGTGCACAAAAGCATCCATCTAGTTAGCCCTTCTTCCTCTTAGAGTTCCTAATTTTCCTAAACATATAGCCTTGACCTTAGCATTACAGAATTGATTTGAGTGATTTCTCCATGACTGAAGATCTAAGAATTTGACAATAAAATCTTCAATCTACTAGTGTAGTGATTCTGCCTTTCAATTGAATGAGGATTGGATGCTCTGTAAACTACAACAAAGGCTCCTTAGCTTTTGCAACCAGCTATTACCTACTTCTCAATGAGTCACAGTAATTCAATATTCTTTACCAGGAGATAGATAGATAGATAGATAGATAGATAGACAGACCATGAGTCAGAGTCTGCTGATTCTGCCTGTGTTCATGAGTATGAACAGTGCCTTCACATTTTCATATGTATGTGTTATTATATCTGTACTATGTTATTGTACTATTATAAAGTGTCAGAGATGACTTCACACAATGCTATGTTCTTCATAAGCTCATTACAGAGAGACTCAGTGACAAATCTCCAAACTTCTCCTGAGTTTCTATCTGACTCTTGATCCCATTTACATACATTGGTCAAGTTCAAAAACTGAAAGGTGGTGGTCTTTGATGTGTTAAAGATGTACTGCAGAAAGGAGCAAGAGAAAGCAAGAAGAGCTTCTAGTCCATACATTCAAATGTGATACACACAGAAGAACAAAAGAAAAAGGGATTATGCTGCATTAAGAATGATGGACTCTAGAAATGTCCAGAGAATACTACATATTAAGACACCAGGCCATTCATACAATCATCCTAGCTTTGGGGGAAAATGAAGTTCTTACAATTCCCACCAAAGTTGGACAGTGTCTTGGAGCATCTTGGGTATGGGAACATGGCTTTGACAGCAAAATGAGGTTAGATCCTGAAAGGGGATTATCTAAGGTCAACATAATTCTCCACAGATGTATGTGTTTGTGACCACCTTAGTGCCTATTCTAGACAAGTATGTACCTTTGACTCATCAAATACACTCTAATACATGCAGAAATGTAGAACTAATAATTAGTTCATCCAAATTGAAATGATCTTGTGTAAGATAGGGACATAAATGATTATTAAATAGAGTATATGATAGAACATTTATATTTTATTATATTTATATCCTTTTCAAAATCACCTTTCAGAGTTACTACCCTAATTGTGTATATATAAATTTTAAAAAGTGGGAAGATCAAGAGCTTTCCCCCATGGAATTGCAGTCCTCTCTTTGCTGTGCTGTGCTTTAATCTGAAACATCTAGGTATCCTACACTCTATACTCAGAAATCATGAGCATTTTCCCAAATCATGTAAGATGTAATACTCTGAAGTTTCTTTCTTTGGTTTACAAGTTTATTCCTCCATGTTTTCATTCATTCAGTGCCTCTGTTCATCTTGTTCAGACTAGATGCTCCTAGGCTCAGAGAGCCCATAAAGCTTGGACCTTCAACACTAAGAGTGAAGTACTAAAAAAGATGCTACTTTTCTTCTTTCCTCTTCTATAGTTTACAGAAAAGAGAGCCTTATCCTTGCTGAACAATACAAACTATAATGTGTTTCTTACTATAGAAACATTAGACAGAATAAGGAGAACATAATCATCATCATCAAACCCTCATCTCTGCATAAGAAACTTGCATTTTCCTCAACATAGATTTTTTTTCTAAATTACTTACTAAGTCAACCCTGGGTTCAACTTCAAAGTATTACAAATCAAAACTGAAGACTTCATATCAGATTTACCTCAGGGCAAGTAAAGTGGTAAATATTCCTAGGATTATTCAGAAGATTCTCAAAGATATTGACTGTAATTAAACTTTACCTCCGATAGGGTCATGCTGAAAACCAGTGTAGTTATAGCATTTGTTTGACATAAGTGCAAGCTAGCTATTTTGACATTATTTGAAAAGAACATTATATTTGCTAAAGTTCACATTTCCAAGACTGCCAGTGCACTTACTAAATGTACACTTGAGAATACCCTTCTGATGTCTTTTTATCCTGAGTTTCCAACCCCTGGGAAAACCGTATCTTCATCTATATCTAATACAGTAGGTTGTAAAACAATGAGCCTAACAAGACTTTAAGAGGACAGAAGTCATAATTGAATGCAACCCCTGGCTTATTTTTCAAAAGAGCTATTGTTCCCTGTAAACCTCAGGCTCTTACAATGTAGATGCAAATGTGGTAGCTGATCCCATCACACACAATTGTTTCCTGTCTGTGTGACAGTAGCCAGTGATGGATTGGTTCCTCTGAAGGCAGATCATGAATAGAATGCAATCTTAGTACTGCAAGGAGAAGATCTAAAGCTTCATTCTACAAGGAAATGGTAATTATCTGAGGTTATGGATATGCTAATTAGCATGACTTGATCATTTTAAAGCATTACATGATACTCTACATAGATCCACAAGTATTATTTGCCAGCTAAGTCTAAAATGAATAATTTTGAAAAAGTAGTTAGGTGACAGTAAAAGAAAAAGAAGAAGAAGAAAAAGAAGAAGAAGAAGAAGAAGAAGAAGAAGAAGAAGAAGAAGAAGAAGAAGAAGAAACAAAAGAAATGTGACAATAGTAATAAAAGCAAAATTCAGGAAATTACTAATCTGCCAAAGAATAGACCAATTAACATGAAATGGGTGATTTCAAGGAGTTTTAAATATATTTTCATTAAAATATGATTATATCACTCATCCCTCCCTCCCCACCTCCAGGTCTTTCTAGCTACACTCCTATAAAACTCACAACCCCCACTCTCAAGTTGACAGCCTCTTTTTCTTTTATTATTGCTGTTACATATGTGTGCTGAATATATATAAATACAAGTATTTTCACTCTTACAGTAGGTAACTGTGATTTTCAGAAGGGCTGTTTTTAAAACCGGAGAAGTCACTGAGCGAATACGTGATACAATGTTTTTCTCTAGTCTGTTCTCTCTCTCATGATCCCTTATATGTCTGCTTATACAAATAGTTTAATTCGTCTATTTATTCATCCATGCATTCATGCATTCACATCTTTATTCTGTTGGTGTACAACTCATGCAAGCATCCTCAGTAATTTCTACTTTGTTTACTGCAAACGTAACATTTTCTTTGATACTGATAAGGGAATATGGGCAAATGATGAAAAAAATTTTTGAAACAATGAAATAGGCACTATTATGCTTTGTTTTCTATGGCTCCATTGAAAACATAAGCCTGTGCTATGATTTCAGGTCTGACATTTTGGCTTTATGGAATAACAACTGATTTGAAAGGTTTTATTGGATGAGTTGTCTACAAATAACCAATAAAGTTTGATGTCTGTGAACAACGTACACACATGAACATTTAATGCCTAACTGTTTTGTGAGCACTGAAAAGCTACATTTCACTTTATATGGTCAAGGTCAAAAGAATAAATCCAAACCAAATGAAAAAAAAAATATTTCCAAAATCTATATGCACCAAGAAACTCTAAAAGTCCCTGGGGTACAAAGAACACTTTCTAGTTGGGCTTTTTATTTCTTCTGTTCCTGGCTGTTCAGACACATACCCTAGCAATTCAATATCATCACAGGCTACTCATCTCCCCATTTCAACCTTTCAAATAGTTTGTACCAGGAAATCACAAGGGCCCTGATCATCACTCTCAAAAGAGGGAATCATTCTGCTACCACATCAAAAGCATTTGAATAGTTCTGCTAGTTATGGAGAAGGTAGAAGCTAAAATGTTAAAACTGCTGCATTATTATTTTGAAGTGAGATAGCAGTTCCATCAGTTCAGTCGACAAAGAACTGTACATGCCCAGAAAACCAAAGGCTCAGCCTTGCACAATGCTTTGCATCTCTTACACTTGATTAATGTTTATTTTCCATGTGCTAATCTCTATATGCCCCCAATATTCATTAAGAAACAATAGAAGAAGAGTCTGAAGCTACTTTAACACCTGTGAATTCCCACAGGCTGCAACTAGATATAGGGATCCCTTTAAGTGACTTCCTTAAACATCACAGGTTTGAAGTTCAACTTCTGCACTGAGACTATATTTTCATTAGAAACTCAGTTTTAATTTTAGTGATTACATGCAATAGGACAGAATTGTAGTGGCTAACAGATGTACAGGTTTAGTTTTCTGACAATGGAAGTATAAAATGTTTCTCAACTTTGACATCAATGGGACTTTAAAATCTACATAGTACCAGAAATAGAGCATACCTTCTCTCAGTTAATTAAAAAGGGATCATATATCATGAAGAATTCCTATGGACCACAGTATCCTCTGGGCCTTGAGTACTTTGTATACATAACACTTTACACTTTCTTCACTGGGTATTTCTCCCAGGAGAGCCTGGTTGGTCTGTATTCTGATAAATGGTTAATAATTTCTATTCACAAGCTTCTAAAGTAAATGCTCAAGAGTGGTAGTTTAAGCATGTTTCTTTCTGAAAGTATGACTGGTTTTACAATACTGGCAAATGTACAGATTTCCCTCCAGTTACTCAATATTGAGCCTTATGGTGTTTGTTTCTTCAGTGATGCTCCCTTTTAATATACAGTAATATATTTCATCTTTTAAAACTTATTTTAAATTAAAATAAAATGTCATTTTTTTTTCTTTTCATCTTGGTGAAGTTTTATCTACCTTTTTTTCTCTTGTTATCTGTGTACTTTCTACCATAAACCAGGATCTTATTCCCTTTGATCTTAAGAGATTTATCATTTTGCCTTCCATATTTACATTTATAATTCAATTTGGGATATTCTTTACATATCATATACAACTTTCAATTATTTTCTTTCTTATGTGGATACTAATTTCCTATATTCAATTGGTCATATGTAGTAAATAATTGAATTTTGCATATTGCGCATGCACACTCTGCAGCCATATTGGACTCATTGTTATTAAGAGGTTTTGATGAGTAGATTCTTTAAGGTTACCTACTAGCAAAAGTATGGCTAGTTTGAATAAAGGCATATAGGGGTTTTTCTTTAAATCTGGCTCTATGCTATTTTTTAATGTTTAAAACTAAAATAGAATTAACTCCCTTTCTCCACTCCTATTCCTCCCTCTAGGACTTCCTAGATTCCCTCTCTTGAAACCCTCCCACACCTGCCATAGATAGATAGATAGGATAGATAGATAGATAGATATAGATAGATAGATATAGATATATGGACTGTCCTATATAGAACCTCTACTTTAGGGGCGAAAAAAAAAAAAAAAAAAAAAAAAGATGTGCCAAGATCTGTAACTTTTTTGTTCTGTTGACACTTGGAGAAACCTAACTGTCAGAAGAAATAGGTGACCTGATGAGCATTTTTTTTTTAAAATATATGCCACTTATAGGTTAATGAATCTTCATTTCAAAAACTCAATAAATTGATTCCTGATGATATTCTGCTATATTCATATATTGGTATCTTGTCACCAGAGACTTCCTCCAACAACAGATGGGAGCAGGCATAGAGACCTACACTAAGAGGGCCCTAATTTGCAGGCCTCCACATTAATATTTTCTAAGACTATAATATTTTCCAAAGTAATGCTCATTGGTTTAGAATTTTTTCACAAAACACAACTTAACTGATGATGATGTATCTAAGTAAGGCTATACAACAATGTTTCTTACTATACTAACCTATCCTACAAGTAACAAGCCCAGATCTGCCTTTGTGACTGTGGTAATTTGATTATGTTTGGCCCATGGGAAATAACACTATTAGAAAGCGTGGCCTTGTTGGAGTACGTTCATTACTATGGGAGTGGGCATATAGGTACTATGCTCAAGTTTCATGCAGTGCAGAGGAGAGTCCCTTCCTGGCTGCCTGCGAAAGTCTGTCTTTTCCGGGCTGCCTTTGGACCTCCAGCACCATGTCTGCCTGAACATTGCCATGCTCTCCACCATGATGATAATGAATGAACCCCTGAACCTGTATATCAGGCTCCAATAAATGTCCTTATAAGAGTTGCCTTGGTCACATCCCTTTGCCAAAATGGAATCCTAAGTAAGACAGTGATGAATACCAACTCAGAAACACGTTAAACACTTTTTAATGTAAGAATAAGGACTTCCATCTTGGATGTAACCTTGGTGTCGTGTGCAAGACTTTCCCTCTACCTCCCTTTGTGAACAATTCTCCCAAAACAATGAAAGCACAAATATTGTAACTAAACTGAATATATCCCAATCTCAAGGCTAAAAAAACTATCCACAAACCACAGTCATTTAAGTAGTTTATTATCCACGCAAGATGGTATTAACATAAACTTGAAAATAAATGAGGCTGTATTAAAGGATGTCAGAGATAGGGATCCTTCAAGAAAATCTATCTGTTACTTCTGACAAGACATTTCTGTTTCTCATGAAGTCCTAATTTAAATGTCACATCGCACAAAGATCTTATCAGAAGACACTCATGTAGTCCTCCCCTGTCCCTATCACTAACTAATGACTCAACTTTTCCTCCTTGCATAAATTGCCACCTGAATTTGCATTATGTGATTGTTTGTTTTCTGTTTGTTCTAATCTTCTGGAAGACTTGGTTCATTATCTTCACCTCTACATATGAGGGTATGGGTTAGTGTTGGTTACAGGTACTTATTCAATAATGAGAAGATCCTCCTGAGCTTAAGAAAGAGTTATGGAATGACACACTCATGATAAGTGGGAACATCTTAAGTGTAAAATGAATAATATACCTAGCCTACTGCTCAGTATAGCTCAGTGATTCATTGCCCTAGGAAGCATCAGCTGCTCTGATGACTTGGAAGCTGACTGCTCTGCAGCCCACCATCAGGAAAATTGTAACATATATAGCCAAAAGAAGATTAAAATTCAAAATTCACTACATAACTTGTATTGAGTGTATATTCATCCTGCACCATCATTAAGTTGAGAAAGCAAATGATCATAGCATGGGAACTGTTTGTAGAGGACATAAATAAAATATGAACCATTATTTCCAGCTATATAATTAGAAAATCAAAGAAGGAAAATGGGATAAAAAGGCCTAGCCTAGGAGTTGTACACCAACCAAATATTATTGCAATGATTACACCTGGGAACCAAAGAAGTAAATAAAATGAAACCTGTATGCTCTTAAAACATACATAAATACACTAAATCATATTTTGGTGCAAAATAGAAAATGGAAACCCATTTTTGAAAACTATCATTTTATATAACACCATTATTATAGAATGTATATTTCAGATATGCTAGGCACAAAAATTTAGCACCTAAGAACTTGGAATTTTTACCTTAATGTATGCATCCCAGTCTGCTTTATCATACTGATTATTGTACTGGTTTTAAGCTTCCAGGAGAAAAAGCTGTGCATCTGGGAACAGGGCCCACCTTGGCCAAGTAACAAGCTATAAGATCCCACCTGTTTCTATGCTCTAAGAAGAAAAGTATGTGATTCAGTCTCTATAGCAAATGTTCTACAGCTTTCTCACCTAGAATGTTGAGAACTGGTAACTAGTAATCCTGTCACCAGCATGTATGACCTCTCAGTGTACCATAGCCATGTTATCCAGACCTACTGAGCCAGAGACATGAGAGCAATATTTAGGATACACCCACTGCTACTGTACCATCACCTTTCCTAATTTCTTGTCTGCTTATAGACTGTTAGGATATATATGGATAGAAACTTTAGCTTCTTCTGTTTACTGTGTCCTATCAAAGGTAGATTGCCTCAAACCACATTTGCTTTTTACAATTTGCCTTCCTTCCTTCCTTCCTTTCTTCTTTCCTTCCTCCCTTTCTTCTTGCCTACCTGCTTGTCTTCCTGCTTTCCTGCCTTCCTGCCTTCCTTCCTACTTTCCTGCCTTCCTGTCTCTCTTCCTGACTTAGCTCAGAATTCAGGCATTACATAGATATGTCACCATATTCAACTTGTTTTACATTGTTTAATGTTACATAAAATTTCAGTATTATTTAGTCAACAATTATTAGTTTCAATTGCAAATTTATTGTATAATGAAATAAGTATCTTCATATAGCATTTTTAAAATATTCCTAGACATTGCTTCTTAATACTACTTGTATAAGGTATTTTCTTTTCTCCCAATTTGTTTCTTCAACTAAACACACAGTTTAAGTGGGACTGTATCCATAGACTCCCTGATCATTGCCAACCTAATTTCTCTTCATCAGTTAGTCAAGCTACCCTTTACTAAGAGTTGTATCTTGTCTGGATTTCTCTTCTATTCCAAAAATGCCATCTTCTCTAATATTTTTACTTTTATATCCTAATTTTATTATCTGCTATTGAATATAAACTACCTGCCAATACCTGGTGAATCATCACTTTGATATGAGTCTCTTTCATATGAGAACAATTGCAAACCACACTTCCAGCAGTCTCATGCTTCATGAGGGTCCTGATATTTGATATTTAAAGTCATGATGAGTCAACAACAGATTCTTTCAGACCCACGTGTGGACATTAACAGAATGGAGCACTTGAATCCTTATCTGGTACAAACTGATGTTAGAACAACAATTCCTTACTTCTCACAGGAAATTCTTAAGTAAATGTGTCACAGGCTAATTCTTTTTGATAAAAAAGAAAAAGGCAATGAAATTAATGTAATCTTATATAATGCTTATATATGTTGTCTTAGTCAGGTTTTCTATTCCTGCACAAACAACAAGCTGCAAGTTGGGGAGGAAAGTGTTTATTCAGTTTACACTTACATGCTGCTGTTCATTACCAAAGGAAGTCAGGACTGGAACTCAAGCAGGGCAGGAAGCAGGAGCTAATGCAGAGGCCATGGAGGGATGTAACTGACTGGCTTGCTTCTCCTGGATTGCTCTGCCTGCTCTCTTATAGAACCCAAGACTATACACACACACACACACACACACACACACACACATACATACATATGCTCACTTATAATCAAGTGGGGGGAAGTTTGTCTTGGAATAACCTGTTTCCATTGTTTAATGAAAAATCTATGTTTGTACAAGCATTCCATAAATTATATGACAGTGTAGGAATAGCAGAATCTTTTGCAAAATGGCTCTAATTATACTGCAGAGTTAAGTGGAATTTCTACAGCTAAAATGAGTTAATTCTCCTCTTTGTAATGCTATAGAGACAAAATGGCTACTTGTTTTACAATATCCATAGATCTTCATTGCTATCTAAAAATTGAAAGTCAGACCTGTCTGCTGTATAAATATACATCTTTGTTTCTATGTCTTCTGTCTTAGCACAGAGACAATCATTATTAATGAAATATAGTATCTCGTCCCATCACATGATGTAGGTGAAGGAAAGGGGAGCATGTGGCAATGATTCCTGGCAATTAGACAAATAATTAACAGCTGCCTACTAACAAAGTGTAATTATCCAGAGCAGTGTAATGATTATCAGTCATTCTAGTGAGAGGTTTTTAGCTTTGGTTTTCTTTTGCTGTTGTTGTTGTTGATGTTGTTGTTGTTGTTGTTGTTGTTCTTTATTGACCCCTGAGCAAGTACACAAAGGCTTAGGAGAAAAAAGCACTTGACAAAATTTTCTCCCAGTTGCCCATCATTGCATTTCTTATTGTCACACCTTGTTGGTACTCTGGGGAAGAGCTCACAGCAGCTCTGTGAGGTTTCTAAATAATACATCAAAACTGGGCTCATCATTTACCTTCATCATTATTTTTCTGTCACTAGTTGAAGTCCTGTGTTCATGCTCATTTTAAATTTCTGTATTTATCCTGAGTTGCAAGGTTGGGGTAGGAAATAAAGAGTGCTTTGAAAGAGAGAGAGTGTCATACAGAAAGCATCATGTGGGATCAATAGACAAACAAAGATGTACAGTGGAAATTGCAGGCAGATAGAAAGATGCTCATTACTTCTGACACAGAAATATATGTCTTTCTTCTCTGCTCACAAATCTGTAGGGACCCAGTTGAATGTGACATTCTGTTCTGTCATAGCTGTATACAAAAGACTACAATATGGAAACTACATAGGGAATGGCACCTGATAGACAGAAATGAAACATCCTACAGAATTAAGCACTGAAAAACAAATTCTCATCAGAGATGGCTTTGAATGCAATATGCATTCCAGCACATGGATTAGCCACTATTTTCAAGTAGCTGGTTTTGGTTAAGTAGTCTATAAAATATTTACAGAGAAAAAAAAATTCCTGATCTTCAGAACAAAGATCTTGATAAATCTATGAAAAGATAATGTTTTTCTCACATGTAATATTCTCTTAAGAATAGTGACACTGTCAGGAAATTGAGTCTAATGAAATGTTCAAAGTAATAATTTTTATTCATTTTAACATATTGAACAATTTTGAGTAATTGTGTTCCCATCAGGAATTTCAAGCTATAATGAAAAAAAAAAAAAAAGATTTTCTTTCCAGAAGAAGAAGAAGAACAAGAAAAGGAAGAAGAAGAAGAAGAAGAAGAAGAAGAAGAAGAAGAAGAAGAAGAAGTTGTTTTACTTTGGTGATACTTAATGCCAACACTGTTTTCTACTAAATGAATTTAGATAATATACTTATCAATATTAATTTCAATAAGACTGCACAAAAAAAGCCACTACTCTTTAGCAGAAGCCAGTATTGTCGTATTTAAGTCAGAGTATTGCCCTAGAAAGTTTTGAAGAAAATTAGAAGACTTTTTCTAATTTGAATAATGACCTATTTGGGGACTCTTATCCTCACACTCTCATAGTTGTTTGGTGTCGCAGGTGCCTTGCATCTCCCAGAGCAGGAAATAGGCTCTGACCATCCAAAACTCCTGTCTCTTTCCCACACCAAGCCAAATAATATATCTTTAAAACAATTATCTGCTTGGATTCTATGTGTATGATTGTTTTGCCTGCCTAAAAGCTTGTGTAGCACATGCATACCTACTGGCCATGTAAACCAGAAGGTTATCAGTCTCTTAGAATTAGAGTTACAGATGGTTGTAAAACACCATGGGAGTGATGGGAATTGAACCTAGGTCCTCTGGATAAGCAATCAGTGCTCTTAACCATTGAGACATCTCTCTAGCCCTACTCCCCCCAGCCAAAGAGTTTTGATCTTTCACTCAATTATATTTTAACTGAGACCCTAAGCAGGCAATCAATCAAGTGACATAATTTAACACATGTTCTTCACATCAGGATTGCTCTAACCTCCTGCAAACTGGTTTCAAAAGTCTACAAACATATGATTTGATTTTTTACCAGAATAACCCTCACTCCTTATACCAATATCCCATTTTAGTTACTTTTATCATTGATGTAACCAAACTTGACAAGAAATTAATTAATGGATGGCAGATTTCTTTTTGTTCTGTAGTTTGAGGTATGGTTCACCATAGCAGAGAAGCTGTTCACAAGTGTGGCAGCAAGAATAAGCAAGTGCTTGCTTATATTAGTAAAATCAAGAGACAGAGAATGGATCAGAAGTAGGGCCAGGCTATAAGACTCAAAAATCATTTCTCAGTCACCCAACTCTTCCAGCTATGCTTCACGTGCTCAACATTCTCTGAGATAAGTGTGGCCAACTAATAAATCTTGAAACAAATCAACCTGTAGGGAATTTTCACGACCATGCTAACAGAAACACAGGTGTTTAAGCAAGTTTGTTAAGGCTTCATTTTCAAAAACTATTCAGAGGAAATAAACACCAACCCCCAAAACATGTTTGATCATATGAAGCACTAATAAGTAAAATAATGAAACTGAAACATCAGTTGTAAACTGTAAATGTCTGAGTTAGACAGATCAAAGGAGGAAATATTTTTAGGTATGGAAATATAAAGTCTGCATGTGATTATGTAGATTTGCACATCTATATCCTTCTATACATTAATCCAAGGCAGACATACGAACTAATTTTATGTTTATTTTCACAATGAGAATTTCAAACACAGCCAGAGGTGAATACACAAAAATATTGTCTTCCTAAGAAGAATAGTTGTTACCCTTTCACAGGCAGAAAGCACTTCAGATGAGCGTGGGATTGTCACTGGTGATGGATCAATTCTCAATGTGATATAAAAGTTATTACAAAGAGAGAATATGGGAGAGCTCTGCCTGGGCCATGAGGGCTCTATAGCCAAATAGCACTGGGAGAAAGCGAGCCTCCCAGAAGTGTGGAAAAGTCCGGTGAGAGGAGGTAAGAGGACTAACACTGCTCAGCAGGACTCAACTGTAATCCTTAGGACACAGGGACTAAGGAATAGCCAGGAGGAAGGAGCATTCCAGTTTCCATCTGTGGCAGAAGACCTCTGCCTGGGCCACCAGGGCTCCTTAGCCAAATAGCACTGGGGGAAGGAAAGCCTCCCAGGAGTGTGGGCAAGCCAGTCTGCTAAGAGGGACCCACCTGGAATACACAGGACACAGGGACTGAGGTGGGGGCTTCTGGTTTCCTTCAATGGCATGGGAGCAGATCCTATGACACAAGGTTCCATACTCAAATAGCGCCAGGAGAGAGCTGGTATCCCAGGAGTGCCAACACACCTTCAAGCACAGGCAAGACCATCACTTCTTTTCACTGGACCAAGAAGGACCCTTGCAGAGCCATCAGGACACAGGAAACAAGGGACAGCTAGGGACTAGATCCTTCTTTTTCTGTCTGTACCCCAGAGCTGACCCTGCACCACAGCTCTCCAAACACAAATTCCTCTCAGAGAGAACTGGGTTTCAAGGAGTATTGATATCTAGGCTTGCAGGAAAGACAAGCCACAGTCAGAGAGAATAAGACCAGCTAACACTAGAGATAACCAGACAGCAAAAGGCAAAAGCAAGAACATAAGGAACAGAAACCAAGACTACTTAGCATCATCAGAACCCAGCTCTCCCTCCACAGCAAGCCCTGGATACCACAACACACCAGCAAAGCAAGAGTCAGACTTAAAATCACATCTCATAAAGATGATAGAAGATTTTAATAAGGAAATAAATAATTCCCTTACCAAAATACAAGAGAGCAAAGGTAAGCAACTAGAACCCCTTAAAGAGGAAACACAAAAATCTCTTAAAGAATTACAGAAAAACACAATCAAACAGATGGAATTACAGGAAAACACAATCAAACAGATGAAGAAAATTAACAAAGCCATCCAGGAACTAAAAATAGAAATAGAAACAATAAAGAAATCACAAACGGAGACAACCCTGGAGTTAGAAAACCTAGGAAAGAAATCAGGAGTCTTAGATACAAGCATCACCAACAGAATACAAGAGATCGAAGAGAGAATCTCAGGTGCAGAAGATATCATAGAAAACATTGACACAACAGTCAAAGAAAATGCAAATTGCAAAAAGTGCCTAACCCAAAACATCCAGGATATCCAGGATACAATGAGAAGACAGAACCTGAGGATAATAGGTATAGAAGAGAGTGAAGATTCCCAACTTAAAGGACCAGTAAATATCTTCAACAAAATTATAGAAGAAAACTTCCCTAACCTAAAGAAAAAGATGAACATAAATATACAAGAAGCCTACAGAACTCCAAAAAGATTGGACCAGAAAAGAAAGTGCTCCTGTCACATTATAGTGAAAACACCAAATACACAATATAAGGAAAGAGTATTAAAAGCAGTAAGGGGAAAAAGTCAAGTAACATATAAAGGCAGACCTCTCAGAATTACACCAGACTTCTCACCAGAGACTATGAAAGCTAGAATATCCTGGGCAGATCTCATATAGACTCTAAGAGAACACAAATGCCAGCCCAGGCTGCTATACCCAGCAAAACTCTTAATAATAATAGAAGGTGAAACAAAATATTCTATAACAAATCCAAATTTGCATAATATGTTTTCCACAAACCCAGCCCTACAAAGTATAATAGATGGAAAATGCCAACACAAGGAGGGAAACTACACCCTAGAAAAAGCAAGAAAGTAATCTTTCAACAAACTCAAAAGAAGATAGCCACACAACCATAAAAATAACATCAAAAATAACAGGAATCAACAATCACTATTCCTTAATATCTCTTAACATCAATGAACTTAATTCCCCCAATAAAAAGACATAGACTGACAGACTGGATCCATAAACAAGACCCAGCATTTTGCTGCATCCAGGAAACACACCTCAGGGTTAAAGACAAATACTACCTCAGAGTAAAGGGCTAGAAAACAATTTTCTAGGGAAATGGCCCCAAGAAACAGGCTGGAGTAGCCATTCTAACACCAGATAAAATCAACTTTCAGCCAAAAGTCATCAAAAAAGATAAGGAAGAACAGTTCATACTCATCAAAGTAAAAATCTACCGAGAAGAACTCTTAATTCTGAACATATATGCCCCAAATGCAAGGGTACCCACATTCATAAAAAAGAACTTTACTAAAAATCAAAACACACATTGCAACTCACACAATAATAGTGGGAGACTACAACACCCCATTATCATCAGTAGACATTTATTGGAAACACAAACCAAACAGAGAAACAGTGAAACTAACAAATGTTATGAACCAAATGGATTTAATAGATACCTATAGAACATTTCATACTAAATCAAAAGAATATACCTTCTTCTCAGCACCTCATGGTACCTTCTGCAAAACTGACCATATAATTGGAAAAAAAAAAAAACTCAGCAGATATAAGAAGATTGAAATAATCCCATGCCTCCTATCAGATCACTATGGAATAAGGCTGGTCTTCAATGGCAAAAACAACAGCCCACATACACATGGAATCTGAAGAATGTTCTACTCAATGATAACTTGGGCAAGTAAGAAATTAAGAAAGAAATTATAGACTTCCTAGATTTAATGAAAATGAAAGTACAACATACCCAAATCTATGGGACACAATGAAAACAGTGTTAAGAGGAAAACTCATAGCTCTGAATGCCTCCAAAAAGAAGCTGGAGAGAGCATATACTAGCAGCTTAACAGCACACCTAAAATCCATAGAACAAAAAGAAGATAATACACCCAAGAGGAGTAGAAGGCAGGAAAAAAATCAAATTTGGGGCTGAAATCAACCAAGTAGAAACTAAAAGAATTATACAAGGAATCAACAAAACCAGAAGCTGGTTCTTTCAGGAAATCAACAAGATAGATAAACCCTTAGCAAGACTAACCAGAGGGCATGGAGACAGTAACTAAATTAACAAAACTAAAATGAAAAGGGAGATATAACAACAGATTATCAGGAAATTCAAAAGATCATCAGATCCTACTACAAAAGCCTATATGCAAAAAAATTGGAAAATATGCATGAAATGGACAAGTTTCTAGACAGATACCAAATACCAAAGTTAAGTCAGAATCACGTAAACCATCTAAACAGTCCCATAACCTCTAAAGAAATAGAAGCAGTCATTAAAAGTCTCCCAACCAAAAAAAGCCCAGGACCAGATAGGTTCAGTGAAGAATTCCACCAGACCTTCAAAGAAGACCTAATACTAATACTCTTCAATCTATTCCACTAAATAAAAACAGAAGGAACACTGCTCAATTCATTCTATGAGGCCACAGTTAAATTGATACCAAAACCTCACAAAGACTCAATAATAAAAGAAAACTTCAGACCAATTTCCCTTATGAATATCAATGCAAAAATACTCAATAAAATTCTCACAAACCGAATCCAAGAATACATCAAAACCATCATTCACCATGATCAAGTAGGCTTCATCTCTGGGATGCAGGGATGGTTCAATAACCGGAAATCCATCAATGTAATACACAAACAAACTCAAAGAAAAAAACCACATGGTAATTTTGTTAGATGCTGAAAAAGCATTTGACAAAACTCAACATCTCTTCATGATAAAAGTCTTGGAATTCAAAAGATCAGGAATTCAAGGAGCATACCTAAACATAGTAAAAGCAAAATACAGCAAAGCAGTGGCCAACATCAAACTAAATGGAGAGAAACTCAAAGAAATCCCACTAAAATCAGGGACTAGGCAAGGCTGCCCTCTCTCTCCCTATCTATTCAGTATAGTACTGGAAGTTCTAGCTTAGAGCAATTAGACAATAAAAGAAGGTCAAAGGGATACAAATAGGAAAGGAAGAAATCAAAATACCACTATCTGCAGATGATATCATGGTATATATAAGTGACCAGAAAATCCACCAGAGATCTGCTACAGTTATTAAACACCTTCAGCAAATTTTCTGGATATAAAATTAACTCAAGCAAATCAGTAGCCTTCCTATACTCGAAGGATAAACAGGCTGAGAAAGAAATTTGGGAAATGATACCTTTCACAATTGTTACAAAAGATATAATGTATCTTGCTGTGACTCTAACCAAACAAGTGAAAGATCTAAATTACAAGAACTTCAAGTCTCTGAAGAAAGAAATAGAAGAAGACCTCAGAAGATGTAAAGATCTCCCATGCTCATGGATTGGCAAGATTAATATAGTTAAAATGGCCATCCTGCTGAAAGCAATCTACAGATTCAATGCAATTCCCAATAACAATCCAACTCAATTCTTCATAGACTTAGAAAGAGCAATTCTCAAATTCATGTGGAATAACAAAAACCCAGGATAACAAAAACTATTCTCAACAATAAAAGGACTTCTGAGTGAATCAGCATCCCTGACCTCAAGCTGTACTACAGAGAAGTAGTGATAAAAAACTGCATGGTTTTGGTACAGTGACAGACAGGTAGATCAATGGAATAGGATTGAAGACCGAGAAAGCTACCCACACACTTATGGTCACTTGCTCTTTGACAAAGGAGCTAAAACCATCCAGTGGTAAAAAGACAGCATTTTCAAAAAATGGTGCTGGATCAACTGGCGGTCTTCTTGTAGAAGAATGAGAATTGATCCATCCCTATCTTTCTGTACAAAGCTCAAGTCCAAGTGAGTCAAGGACCTCTACATAAAACCAGATACACTGATTCTAATAGAAGAGAAAATGGGGAAAAGTCTCGAACACATGGGCACAGGGGGAAAGTTCCTGAACAGAACACCAATGGCTTATGCTGTAAGATCAAGAATCAACAAATGGGACCTCATGAAATTACTAAGCTTCTGTAAGGCAAAGGACAAAATGGCAACGTACAGATTGGGAAAAGATCTTTACCAATCCTATGTCCAATAGAGAGCTAATATCCAATATATACAAAAAACTCAAGAAGTTAGATTCCATAGATCCAAATAACCCTATCAAAAAATGGGGAACAGAGCGAAACAGAATTCTCAACTGAGGAAACTTGAATAACTCAGAATCCCCTAAAGAAATTTTCAACATCCTTAGTCATCAGGGAAATGCAAAGCAAAACAACCCTGAGATTCCATCTCACACCAGTCAGAATGGCTAAGATCAAAAACTCAGGTGACAGCAGATGTTGGCAAAGATTTGAAGAGAGAGGAACACCCCTCCATTGCTGGTGGGATTGCAAGCTGATACAACGTCCCTGGAAATCAGTTTGATGGACCCTCAGATAAATGAACATAATACTACCTGAGGACCCAGCAATTCCACTCCAGTGCATATACCCAGAAGATGCTTCAACATGTAATAAAGACACATGCTCCCCTATGTTCATAGCAACCATATTTATAATAGCCAGAAACTGGAAACAACCCAGATGTCCCTCAACAGAGGAATGGATACAGAAAATGTGGTACATTTACACAATGGAATACTACTCAGCTATTAAAAACAATGGCTTCATGAAATTCTCAGGCAAATAGATGGAACTTGAAAATATTATCCTGAGCGAGGTAACGCAGTCACAAAAGAATGAACATGGTATGTACTCACTGATAAGTGATTATTAGCCCAAAAGTTCGGAATACCCAAGAGTCACTTTACAGCAACCATTGGGCTGAGCGTGAGGTCCCAGATGGAGGAGTTGGAGAAGGGACTGAAGGAGCTGAGGGAGTTGGCAGCCCCATGGAGGTAGCAACAGTGTCCAATGGCCTGACTTCCTGATGCTCCTGGAGACTGGATCACCAACCAAAGAATACACATGGAGGGACCCATGGTTCTGGCCACATATGTGGCAGAGGAGGGTCTTGTTAGCCATCAGGGGGAGGTGAAGCCCTTGGGCCTGAGGGTGTTAGATGCCCCAGTATAGGAGAATGCCAAGGAGGGAAGATGAGAATGGGTGGGTGGGTGGATGGGTGGAGGAATACCCCCATAGAGGCAGGGGAAGGGGAAGGAATAGGGAAGTTCCAAAAGGGAAATCTGGCAAGGGGGAAACATTTGAAATATAAATAAAGTATCAAAAAATTTATTAATTAATTTTAAAAAGAGAATACGAGGGAGCAAGATCTCTCAAGCTTCCAGGATCCTGATTTTTCTTTTCTTCTCTTTTTCTTTTTTTCTTTGTTTGTTTGTTTGTTTGTTCGGGGTTTTTTTCGAGACAGGGTTTCTCTTTGTAGCTCTGGCTGTCCTGGAATTCACTCTGTAGACCAGGCCGGCCTTGAACTCAGAAATCCACCTGCCTCTGCTTCCCAAGTGCTGGGATTAAAGGCATGCGCCACCACTGCCCGGCTCTGAGTTTTCTTTAATTGCCTTTTTTACTTCACAGTAAACTCCAGTCTCCAATAACAGTCAAATGAAGAATGATCTCCAATAACAATATTGTGAAATAAAGAATGAAATCAAATGTTCAGTCAGCCTCTACTCTGAGACATAACATGCATATATCACACATATACTCCTTCTATATTTCTATCACATCTGCATTTGCTAACATCAGAAAAATAGTCTCACAGCAAGATGATGAGGAAACCTTAAATGCTACCTTCTATATCAATTCTACCAAATTATTGTGTTTGGATGCCTCTAGTACTTTAGTAAGAGGTCACCATATAAGGAGATAATATCCAGCTGGGCAGTGGTGGCCTGTGCCTTTAATCCCAGCACTTAGGAGGAGAGGCAGGCAGATTTCTTGAGTTTGAAGCCAGCCTGGTTTACAGAGAGAGTTCCAGGGCAGCCAGGGCTACACAGTGAAACCCTGTCTCGAAAAACAAAAACAAAAAAAGAAGAAGCCGATGAAGATAATATCCGCTGAGAAGATTCATTGATTGTTCTCTCGTTTCTCTGCAAAGGCACACATGTCTGTCCTCAGGGTCAATTGTGATCATGATACAGACAAACTGGTTGCAGAGGACCACTATCATTTTGTTTTGGGTGTTTGTTTTTTGTTGTTGTTGATGTTTTTTATTTTATTTTTTTAATGAAAAGAAACAGGCAAAGCAGAGTAAGCATACTTAGGAATGGCTATATGTATATTTTTAGTTCATTTTACGTTCTGATCCCAGGCACCTCCCTCCTCTCTTCCCAGTCACACCTTTGCCCCTCCTTTTTCCTCAAAGAATGGGTGCACCCCTTGGATAACACCCCACCCTGGGGCATCTAGTCCTAGCACATCCTCTC
The DNA here is from genome assembly GCA_019843965.1 of Rhynchomys soricoides. NCBI lineage: Eukaryota > Metazoa > Chordata > Mammalia > Rodentia > Muridae > Rhynchomys > Rhynchomys soricoides. Next base: position 1,842,451 of record JADRCH010000131.1, on the reverse strand, counting down.
TCACTGAGCCCCAACCAGGCAGTCCAAGTAGGTGGTAGGGGATCCAATGGAAAGCAAGAGAGTCCAAGACAGCCCTTGCTCTGCTTCTTAGGGTACCCACTTGAAGACCAAGCTTCACATTTGCTACAAATGTGTAGGGGGGTCTAGCTCCTGCTCTGGTTGGTGGACCAGGCGCTGTGAGTCCTCACAGTTCCAGGTTATTTGACTGTGTAGGTCTTCTTGTGGTATCATTGCCCCTACATCATGCTCACTTCTATCCCTGATTCTTCCACAGGACCTGATGTTTGTTCTGGGCCTTATGTTTGGCTGTGGGTCTCTTGTATCTGCCTCCATCCACGGATGGATAAAGCCCCTTAGGGCTTGGAATTATGCTACATTCCAGGTAAGGAGTATGTTACATTCTTAAAGAAGTTTTTTGTTTGTTTGGTTGGTTGGTTTGTTTTTTTGTTTTTTGTGTGTTTGTTTGAGACAGGGTTTCCCTGTGTAGCCCTGGATGTCCTGGAACTCACTCTGTAGACCAGGCTGACCTCGAACTCAGAATTCTGCCTGCCTCTGCCTCCCAAGTGCTGGGATTAAAGGCTTGCGCCACCACTGCCTGGCTATATGTTACATTCTTGTCTTCAAGCATAGCAGAGTATCATTAATAGTATCAGGGCCTGGTTCTCTCATATGGGATGGGTCTCAAGTTGGGTTATTCATTTGTTGGCTATTTCCTCAATCTCTGCTCCATCTTCAATCCTGCACATCTTTTAGGCAGGACAGATTTTGAGTTGAAAATTTTGTGGATAGATTGATGTGCCCCTTCCTCCTCTGAAAGTTCTGCCTGGCTACAGGCAGTGGCCAGTTCCATCTCTATATCCCCTTCTGGTAGGAATCTCATCTAGGGTCACCTCCATAGACTCCCCATATCCTCTCTTGTCTCAGGCCCCCAGCTGCCCAGTTCCTTCTATTATCACCTCTCATGACGATTAATTTCTCCTTCTGAGTGAGATTCACACATCCTCCATTGAGACCTTCTTATTACCCCCTTTCTTTGGGTTTGTGGATTGTAGCATGGTTGTCCTACCCTTTATGGCTAATGTCTACTTATAGGTGAATACATACCATCTGTGTCTTTCTGGTTCTGAGGTTATCTCACTCAGGACAATATTCTCACGTTCCATCCATTTGTCTTCAAAATTTATGATATCTTTGTTTTTAATTGCTGAATAGTATTTCATTGTGTAGATATAACAGATTTCCTTTTCTGTTCTTCAGTTGAGGGGCATCTAAGTTCACTCCAGGTTCTGGCTACTTCAAATAAAGCTGACATGAACATAGTTGAGCAAGCATACCTGTGGTATAGTGGGGTATCATTTGGATATATGGTCAGGAGTAGTATAGCTGGTTCTTAAGGGAGAACTGTTCTTAGTTTTCTGAGAAACCATCAAATTTATGTTCAAAGTGGTTCTACAAGTTTGCACTTCCATCAGCAATGGAGGAAAAGAAATTAGACACCACCAATCCAAATAACCCAAATTAAAAATGGGCTACAGAGCTAAACAGCAAATTCTCAACAGATAAGTCTAAAATAGATAAGAAGCACTTAAAGAAATGTTCAATGTCCTTACTCATCAAGGAAATGCAAGTCAAAACAACCCTGAGATTCCATCTTACACCTGTCAGAATGGCTAAGATCAAAAACTCAAGTGAGCACATGCTTTCGAGGATGTGGAGCAAGGATTGGCTATTTTAGATATCAGTGGGTTCTGAATCAATGAGGCTGCACCAAGTTAAGTACTAGGACTAAGGTAAATAGCCGGTAAATAGTATCCCAGTGTATAGGGTCCCAATAGAGAAGTGTCTGTGTTGTGTATTTAACCAGAAATAATTGAAGAGAAACTGACAGGTCTTAAGCCATGATATCAACAGTGGGTTCACAGAACCTTAAAAACGACTCTACATTACACACAGTTTAATGAGTTCAGTAACAGTCAGTGCAGGTTATTGTGGTCTCATTGGAAAAGGGGAAACATTTGAAATGTAAATAAAGTATAAAAAAAATAAACTGAAGGAAAAAAAAGAATCCATAACATCTAAGCAGCTGTTAGCATCTATCTTAGAGATTTCCATCCTTAAACAATCCACATCAAACGCTGCAAAGTAACATCTCCATCCCACTTCCTTTCATCAAGTACATATTTTGTTAAGTTAATCAATGATACTGATTTTAGTTTAGCTTTTTCTTCAGATTTAAAATTTGACACATGTAATAAAAAATCAAATCTTGTAAAATTAATGTTTGTATAAGAAAAGGATCAGTCATCATTTGAAGGATGCTGCATTAAGTAGTGATTATTGTATTTGTACTACCTCCCAAGAACAAATGTTCTGCTGGATGTTGTACAAACACTAAATATAGTTATGTACTGTTTTTAGATGAGGCAACTAATAATTACAGATGTTACTAACATGCTCACCATTCCCCATTCATCATGGGTCAGAGTTGATATGCAAATATGGACTTAGAAAGTTTATGCTAAATTGTCCCTCATATCTAGTTAACTTTCAGTCACTCTTGAACAAATAACCATTGAAGAGTGTCTTTGTTAATGGAATAATTTTATTCTTTTCTATTATCATGATTATAGATAACACCCCTCTTAAATATCTATAAACAATTTGGTAATTTATACATATAGATAGGTTTAATGTTAAAGACATAGTAGAGGTAAACAATTTGGTAATTTATACATATAGATAGGTTTAATGCTAAAGACATAGTAGAGGTAATGTTATCCTTACTTGTAATAGTGAGTCACTTTAGTTCAATATGTCTTCCAACTTCCTATCTCAGATGTACAGATCAAAGCACCAAAATTTGTTCTAGAACAATGGGAAACTTGTCCTAGAGATGATAGGTGTTTGGACACTCAAAGAGTCTATTTCCATTCATACCAGATAAACAATGACAGATGTTTGGTTGACTTGGTATCTGCAGCATCTTAAAGCCCATTATAACATGGTATCAACTCACAGATCCTGAATTACTTGATATATGGTTCATTTTGCATGGAACTACATAACTGAAATGTCTCCTCTCCTCCAGTAATTGCTTACCACTTATAGAATCTCAAGTGCTTTGTGAGTCTTGAAACTGAGGCCCCTTTCTCCATCTAAGAGAAATGTTCCAAAGCAGCTCTACTACCATGGATAACTGTTGAGCTGCCTGATGTTTTGGTGCTCTTCGTGGACTGGCTTGTAGAGAATACCTTGGTACCTGTGTATGTAATTAATCACAATCTCTCTCTCTGAATCTAGAACCCATAGTCTTTCTTCCGGGCTATATATACTACACACACACACACACACACACACACACACACACACACACACACACACAAATTATATATATATTACTTTTTACATTATGGGCACTAAGTTACTTCTAAACTCAAACAAAGTATATAAAATTATACCTTAAGAATAATTTTATAATCATATCTTCTTCTGATATGAGTGTTCAAATAAGATATACCTTAGCACCTTGAAGACAAAAGAACTTACCTAAACCACTCAGTTCTCCAGGATCATCCATACCCTGCTCACACAGCAGTACTGGGTCATTATTGGCACACAGATTGGTGTTGCATCTTCTTTGAGGAGTGTAGAAAACCCAATTCAGGCTCCTGCTTTCTCCTCTCCATGTTTGTTATCTGTTCTACCCCTGTCTCGTTTTCAAATTCTCACTGCTGATTTCTCAGCATCTCAAGATACAGGTCCTGGCAGAAGAGAAGGGATATTTGTCTGTGTCCAGTACTGGTTGAAGCTGTTCTGTAGTAGACCCCATCATGCTATGTAGTAATAATTATCATAAAGATATGGATCCAGGGATCACTAAGGCAGAGCCTTTGTGGCAGATCATTGACCATTAAACAGCACTCTATCCCTTTCTTTCCCTTCCCTCCCCTCCTCTCCTCTTTCTTCCTTCTTTCTCTCCTCCCCTCTCCTCTCTTCCCTTCTTTTTTCTTCCATCCCCTTTCCCTCCTATTTCCTCCTCTGCATTCACCTCACTGATCCCTCCCTCCCCCACTTTCTTCCTTTTATCCCACTTTCCTCCATCATCTCTTTCTTATTTTGCTCTCTTTTTGCTTTCCTACCTTCTGCATAGAATAACATAGAATGAATCTTTAGTCCTGGTCTCTTGATCTTTTAATTTCCAGTCTCCAGAACCACATGCCAATAAGGTTTATCAATTATGAAATGCTTAGTCACTGGCATTTTTTTTTTTTTACAAAAGTACAAAGTGAGTGGCACCAAAGGACACTTGGATATCTACCATAGCGTCTGTGTGTTTTATGTGTATTGTTAGTTATAAATAGGAGCATTTATATATTTTGCCTTTTGTGCTTTCTTTTAAAATTTATCCAAGATAAGGGATAAATATTAAACCATCACCTTTATCAATATTTTAGAGCCAATAATTAAAATTCTTAATTCACATGAATTATTCCAAAAGTAAGGTGGTTGTAATCCAAATTAATATGAAAATACAGTTTCAAAAATAAAAACTGAAAATATGTAGTATAGGTAGACATCTCAATTACTAACAGAAATTGTTGTCTAAAGGTGTCATATTTTTAAGACAGGACCAAGTATCCTGTTGCTACTCATCTTACTTACTGAGTCATTATAAAACTAAATATGTCTATTTGTCAAAACACATCTAGTCATACTAGAAAAGAAAAAATAGATTTTTATGAATAATATAAATACAAGTACTCAAGTGAACTATTTATAGGAGGCTATAAATTTTAAAAGCAGCTAGCATTTTGTGAAAGACGCGGTGTTGTGCATAAATGCAAGATAGTCTCACATTTGTTTGGTGATGTAAAGTCCCAACTTTGAAAACTAGAGTTTTATTTATGGAGAATTTTCTGGTGTGTGTGTGTGTGTGTGTGTGTGTGTGCTTACTAGTTTGCATACGCTTTCTAATTTTAATTTCTTCTAGTACACCTTTGGTCATGCTATCGTTTAATGGGTTAGTTCAGGAGCAAGCCAGATGAAGCTTAGGGCCTTCCCAGATCACTGTTCACCCAACTGCTGATAACATATATATATCCTCTTTGTAGTCTATATCTGCTTTTAAATTTTCCTTTATCCCTTGGTACTTTTAAGCTCCTTTTACACTTGATGAATTCATTAATTGGAGTGATAGGGCTAGTTTTTGGCTCATGGTTTAAGGGCACCATCTATAGTGGAGTGGAAGCCATGGCTAAGAGGAGTGGATTTCACCTGTGGCTGCAGTAGGATAAGGCTGCTTGCTCACACTAGGTGAATGAGAAAGAAGAGACAGGTCAGAATGTGGGGCCAGCCTGTAAGGCAAGGCACACTTCTCAGTGACCTACTTCCAAGGAGGCTCACCTTCTAATGGTTGTAAAATCTCTTAAAACAGCAACACCAGCTGGAAACAAACTATTTCAGACCCCTCCTCCAAAGATTCACCATCACAATTATACACAGAAGATAGAACTTAAATGCTATAAGATCCAAAGGCAGAGCATGGCTACAAGGAATCAGTTTCTTCTGGATATAGCAAGAGAGATGAACAAACTGTAACATTTACATTGGCATAGATGTTCCGGCTAACTTGGGACCAGGGATAGAATCCTTTCTTGCTTTTCCTTCTGAAGACTTAAACAAAATGAACCTGATCTTAAGCTTGACTCTGGAAACCCAGCTTTATTTTGTTTTTATTAATCATTCCATTTATCATCTCAGCTGATATCTCACATCTCAACTGATATCCCACATCCCAGTTACCCCTCCACAAACCTCCCCATCCCACATCTGTCCTCTCTCCCCTACCCTTTGCCTCAGAGACCCACTCACTGTCATGTTGGAATGAGCAGTCCACAGCAAATTATAAGAGAAACTTATTTCCAAGAAGAAAATAGCCAGTATGAATTCCTATGCATAATAAATCCATACTACCATTACCATTATTCCTCTGTAAGTTTTACCATGTAGCATAGACTCTTACTACCTATAAAATGTTTCCTCAATTAAAAAAACAAAAACAAAAACAAAAACAAACACAATTCTGTAGGAATGTGTAGTAGTCTTTGAACCACTGCTACTTTGAAGACACATCCAGTCTCCACGGCAACAGTCACACATTCATTAATTCATGCATGTATTCATGAAAAAAAAAGAAGATACTAAGATCCTACTATGTGCTTACAACATTAAAAAGCATTGATCTTCCAGTGAAAACCAAATCCTGGCCACTAGTAGTGCTGCTAATGGGGGGGGACAGGTGTTAAGATTTTACTTAGGGATGAATTAGACACTAAGATAAGGACTACAGATGGGGATTTCTTGAAGAATTTCTAGTAAGACAGTGATGTGATTTGCCCATAACAGGAGTACTCTGTTATAAACAAAAATTAGATTGTGATATCTGAGAGAATAAAATGTTAAACTCAAAGAAGAACCTAAAAAGGCAGGTTGATTGGACATTGGCTTATGAGAGTACAGTAGCTGTGGGGTGCTGATAAGAAGTGCAGAATTCAGAACTTATTACGATGTACAACCAGTAATATCTGTTGATAAAACTTGCATGAACTGGAGGAGCATTGCAAACAGAAGATGAGATATTCAATGACACTTCTTATGTATAAAAAAGAAGGCAAGGTTGCCAGGCAATAATGTATTGAGAAAGAGAAATAAGAGTCAGAACAGTGATCAAATTGCTGCCAGAGAGACTCAGAAGAAAGGTTGAAATAATTGTTTCTTCAGAAGTCAATCAGTAAATTTAAGAAGGTTCTTAGGTGCTAAATACTTGTAGTCAAAATTCACCATCATGTAGCAGTGCCAAAGTCATTTTTCAATTTTTCTGAGATTAGAGTTTCAGCATAATGTTTTAAAAAGAACTATAGTCTTCACTTCCCAGAATAGGTCCACATGTTGACTAAAAGGCTGAACACATATGTTTTAAATCTGTGGTAATGCTACTTGACTCAGCCACAGCCCTGAATCTTGATCCAGCTAAAGATCTGTTTCACCTTGGTTGTAAGAAATATTAACCTGTAGCAAAGACATTTATAGTAAAATATCTTTAAAACTGTGTATGAATCAAACAAGCCCTCACACACCTAGCAGTAAGACAATTCTCCAAAAGTTATTTGTCATTTATCTTTCAAATAAGTCCAAGATACTAAAGAAAGACATAGGGATGAGTCTTTAAACTTGTGTACCATATTGTCTTGTGGTTAAGAGTCCTGGACCCATCATGGGAAGATAATTCATTTCTCTCGTGAATTGCGCTGAAGGCAGTGGATCACAGTTTGTTAAGATCATGCTTTTTCTGACCCTTCCCTTAGCATCAGCCAAGTATACAACTACTCAGGAAGTATTCACAGTAAGTGTGGACCCTGACCTCATTCCCAGCATTCCACAGGAACCAGACCCACTGCAACCCTGAAACCTTGCTGTGTGTTCTGCCTGACATTTCTCTTCTAGGACAGTCTGACCTACAACCTACACACCCAGCACCAGTGTGATACTCAGACAGTGCTATCTTAAAAGAGAACAAATGATACTCAGTAATGTTTTCGCAATAAAAATATTGAGATTACTCTTTTATTAATCTGTAAAGCATTGTTGAACTGATCACTTAGCTTAGTAGCAACATTTTAAAGCCACTCCAAAGCAGTCTTTTTGTCTGCTCTGGTCAGTTACTTTCTTCTGTAAAGTCACACCACATGAACAGAACTTTATATCAAAAAGTGGTGGAAAGTTTAGCACTTACCATAAAAGAACTGCTTTGAATGTGTCTCCTGAACCCCAGAGAGATGCTAATAAATTAACTTGTGAAGCATAATCTGTTCTATTCTACTTCTAAAAGCCTCCTCTGTGCAGTCTTCCCCAGGAGAAAACGAACAAACTTGTATAAAATTTAAAATATTGTCATGTTCATCTGTTACTTTTTGGTAACTTTTGTTGAAACATTAATCCATCCTTGAAAAAGAGAAACATACATTGGGGATGTCCTTGTTGCAAGTAGCAGTGATGTAAGTGCATGTCCTTAGTACTCACATGATGAGAAAACGCCCCAGTGAATTTCATTGTCTGCCCTAGGATTATAAAAGACTGACATTGTCTTCGCTGCAAACACTGAAAGTAATGGACCTGAATGTATGAGTGATAACATATCCTGACTCACTACAGCAGCAGCAATTTCTTTGACACCAATGAGCTTTATCATCTTACTCACATAACTTTTTTTATAGCTGTAAGTCATTTACTGAATAGAATACAGTAGTGGCAGTGTATCAGCTATATCCCAAGTATCTTAGGTAGAGAATGGAAACAGGTAAGATCACAGATTGCATGTGCTACTAAAGAGGCAACAGAAGTACCTCATGCACAGAGATGCATGCAGAAATCATTGACTGTCTCCTCTCTATCCCATGGGGGCAGGGTACTCCAGAAATGTGATAATGACTGTTTTGATCATCATTAACAATTAAACACAAATCTCTACAGAAATCTAAATTGGCTGTTGTCTTAGTTAGGGATAGTATTGCTGTGATAAAACACCATGGTCAAAAACAACCTGTGGAGGCAAGGATTGATTTGGCTGACATATTGTGAGACATAGTCCATTGAGTGAAGCCAGGGCAGGAACCTGGAGCAAGAGCCATGAAGAGTTTCTGCTTACTGGTTTGCTCCTCATAGCTTGTTCAGCTTGTTTTCTTATAAAACCCAGGACCACCGTCCCAGGAGTGGCATCACACAATGGAATGGGTCCTGCCCAACCAATAATTAATTAAGAAAGTAGTCTATAGTCTTTCTTGCAGCCCAACCTCATGAAGGCATTTTCTCAATTGGTGTTTCTTCTCTCTAAAATGACTTTAGAACCAAAGACTATACAACTTAATGAACTTATATATAGTTAGAATTGACTTTTGAAGTGGAAGCTGTGAAGCTTCCCTTTAAATTTTAGGTATTTATTAATCTTTTATAATTTAACTCTTCTACATGTGAACATTTTCCAAAACTATGTAAAACATACAAACACACACACACACACACACACACACACACACACACACACACGTGTGCGCTATTACAGATGATGCTTTTTAAGATAAAGCTTTAAAGCTTTACTGGAACTTCTTACTGCTTCAAGTCAAGAGCAGTAGTTTCTTCTCTGAAACTTTTCATTCTCTTGAGTGACTTTATTTTACAAAATAAAACCTTGTCTCTTCACTTTAGAAGATAGATACCTGGAAGCCTTATCTGATCTTGTCTTTTTAAACATATTCAATGCTTTCTAAATAATACAGGAATTTGCAGAGTTATCCCCATTCAAACTCTTGCACGGGGCATCATCTCTGTCACGTACAGCGATGGCTGCCATATCTCCTAATCTCCCTTCCTGCTTGCTGCTAATATCTTCTCTAACAAATCATATTGTGTAATTGACTATTTGAAATTCTTCAGTAGATGTTCAGTGCTACAACTATATAACCAAAATAAGGTCTTGACTTCACTATGAGGCTCATGTCTACAAATTCACCTCTAGATTGATTTCTAGGTACTTTAGCACATTCTATTCTGACAGGTTCTGAAATTATTTCTCTCACTCCCTCTCACTGTCCATGTTCTTATCCAAAAATCTCTCTGCCAACAACCCCCCTTTTCCCTAAAATCTTACTCTGAACATTTTCTATCTTCTTCCAAGTCCTGATTTAAGCATTAGTTTCTCAGGAAGACCTTCTCCAGATCATTATGTAGCACTGCTTCTCTATTACATACCCAAGGAACACCTTATCCCTCCTTGTTATATTGCATACTCTTATTTACTATAATTACTTATATCCTTTACTCTCCCTGCAATATAACTAACATAAGAAATATGACTCTATCTATCACAGTTTACCTGGGATCTGTCTTTATACCTTACTCAAATAACTATAATAACAAATGTAGCACATCCTGAGGCTTTTGTGTTCTTTGTTCTTCAGATAAAGCACAAAAACAACCCACATAATCAGTGAAATATGGTAAAGGACATTGGAAGAATAACTCACGATGGCAGATTTTCAGAGATACTGAGGACAGGCCCCCTCAGCATAGACCCTGAATCCTCATCCTCTAAAGGAAAGTGGGATATTTATTGGCTCCCCTGCATCTGCTTTCCATTATTGATTACTGCAATATTTAGCTGGCCAACATGAATCAGTTTGAAAATCCTTGGCAATTAGAGGGCTGAGCTTTTGAACAAATATATTTTGTTTAAGTTGTATCCAGGTGAATTATGCTGAGAACCATATTTTTGAGAAGAGCCAAAATTGAGTAATGAGAGAATTGGAGAGAATGAGAACATGGAGACAGGAAGAACAAAGAGGAGGGCATGTAGAAAGGAATTAAGGAAAGATGCATTAGCCTGGTACAACTTTTCTTTCTCTTTCTCCTGAGTGAGGTCAATGGCAGCCTGATAACAAAATATTTGAATAACTCTAAGTACATCATTGAGAATGACAGTGCTATTTATTCTATGTTTCTAACCACTGACTGAGCAGTTTCCCAAATAAGGAAGCTCTAATGCACTGAAATAGGTACAACTGAAATTAGTTTTATGATGTCTGCCCCTCCTTTACTCCTGACATTATATCAGACTCTCATTCACCACACTAAAAAAAAAATTCAGTGAGCTGACTTGACATAGAATCACTCATTTTCTTGCTGGTTTATTTGTGGTTCATCTATATCACTTCTACCTTTATGTACATCTGTCTCTTTGCTATTTTCCACTCTCTAGCCTTTTCTAAACTAATGATTTTACTATTTTATTGATAATACTTAGGAAGAATCAATGTCTCTGTATTGACTAATTCCCACAGCTCAGGAAAACTTGACCCCACTCCTCCATTACACTAGGATCCTATGCTACACATTAATGTGATATTTTATATGCTGATCTGAAAAGACAGACAAGACTGTAACTTTATAGCTGCTTATGAAATGTCCTTATGTACTGTCTCCCTAAGAGTGCTGTGAATCTGAGAAACTCAATATTTGCTGGTCATACAGTCTCACTTCTGCAGAAGAAACACCATTGCTTTGCAAAAAAATATGGTCACACAGATCTTGGATTTACAAAGAAATACTTCAAACTACTTAAAAATTATTTACAAATTTTAAAAAATATATGTTTAGATTTGACGAAATGAAATGCAAAAGGTTTTTTCCCCCTGGTTAGAATTATTTTCCTTCTTTCAGCCTAACATTTTATTAGTGATTCATCTAGAGCTATTTTTGGAGCCTCTTATTTGAACTTGCATTAAAAAGTCCATTCTGGTATCAAAATATGTTTGCAAGAGTAAACTTCTTAAAAATCAATTTACTTGTATGAGCACAGTGTTCTTTGTTTTTCAAATATCCATATCATCAGCATTAGAAAATCAAAATACTCATTAAGTAATAAAGGTCTATCATACTCTAAATCAGTCTTATTTTTTCCTGTTGCTTTGAATAATTCTTAAATTCTATTTCATCGATGTGATTTGTTTCATTCTCTTCCACATAGTTTTGCATAAAATTTTTCTTTGTTGTGTGCCTTATCTTGTTATATATCTTAAATATCTATCCCTGCCCGTGTTTTAGAATAGTCAATCTGAAATAAATACTTTTAAATTCTTAATTGTATCTAACAAGTAAGCTATCAACGATAACAGTGCTTTGTAGTTTAAACACAAACAATGATTTCTTTCCAATGACTAGGCATACATTTTCCCACAATCATTTAATCTCAAGACCAATAGGTCACTCAGTGATCTGAAAACAAAATTTCAGCTGAATTCTACCTATGGCTTACAGTGTGGTCCTAGAGGGCTCACAGTTGCAGTATGCCAGAAGGTATGGAAGACAGATAAACACTGATCTAAACAGACTCTGAGGGGAAAAAAATAAGCCTAGCATTTAGAAGATAGAGGCAGCAAGTGGTCAGTTCAAGGACAGCTTCATCTGTGTAGCAAGAACTTAATACAAACCATTAAAAACAGAATAGAATAATGAAAGAGAAAGGGGAAGAACAGAAGGAAGGGAGAGAAGAAAAGAGGGAGTGAAGAAGGGAAGAAGGAAGGAGTAAGAGACAAAGAGATTGAAAATCTCACAATTTCATGGATTCAAACAAATTTGCGTGTCATTTTCACATCAGGGGAAAATAAAGTCTGCCATTCATACATTTCCAGAGAGCTGTCTATGCCACAGGAAGAAGACAGGGTTGTTTTTCATGAACTTGGGACAGTCCTTCAACTACATGGGTTTTACTATTGACACTCATCACATGCATCTCTTATTGGCTTAAAAATACAGTGCTTTTCAAATATCAGAGATCATAAGCGACATTTTCCTGTGCCTGGATTGCATTCACTAGCTGTGGTGTCTTAATGCAGATATTCTGAGATGTAGTAAAGCATAAGGACCATATGCTTCAGGCAATGGCTGCGAGCAAACAGCTGCCATGATGTTGGAAGCACTGTTTTGTTCTTAGTGAGACAGAAGGCATATCCAGTCCATGTGACATGAGTTCAGGAAGGAGGTGGGAGACCTACACTGTCTTTCTTTTGAATCATTCAAGTCATTTCTCACATCCACAGAGGAAAAAAATAACTGTTTCCTCCAAGAAACATCTAATTCTGGAGAAGATTTTGTATCCTTGAAAATCAGCACACCACCAGTTTGAACAATTATATTTACTGAAAAATCTCAATGGAAGAAAAGAGGTCAAATGATGATGGCCAGTTACAGATCTTGAGGTGAGTCTATTCAGATATAAGATGCTTGACCATACAAAGCTAGATTAAGAAACATGAAGAAAAACACTATAATTAAATAAAAAAACAACACATGCCCAGTGAGATGCAATTTTGAAAGGTTTAAAGCATACATGGTACTTAACAGAAACCTGCTGGATGACAATCAGGGTCTACATACAATGCATGTAGCTGTTTTTAAATATAAGCCTGGAAATTAATAGCAATTCCAAAACAGACATGTATTAAGAGACAGAATGCTTTCAAAGATGTTCAAAACCAATTGTGTGATAGGTATGTTTTCTCCAAAGTAGTAAGTAAAATTATGTTTACAGATAGGAAAATAACGAATAAATTTCCCTATTGTAACTAATCAATTTGTGTAGTAGACTCACCAGGCTCAACACACAGATATAAAGCACTACTTGCTCTCTCCTTAAATGTTAACTAGCATCATTATTGTCTTTCTTCATTTACCCCTACCCTCATATAAACTTTTATATTACAATTAGAATGATCTTAAAATATCTGTATCCTTATGACTTATAGTGTTGATAGAAAGCAGGTAAATGTATGAAAGACAAACTTGTATTCAAAATAAATATTAATTGCCATTGATCCTTTTGTTTCCTAAGTTGGAAAGAGTCAGCTTGTAATAGTTGTTGAATTGGCTATTAAAGTTCAAACTATATATAAGAGATAATATCCAAAGATATGTACATTCAAGTGATCTCATTATATAACACTCATCTCTACTAGGGATCAGGAGAATCCAGAAGTTACTCAAATGATGCACGTGCCATTGACAGTCCCCAGGACTATATTACCACTTTACTCAAACTGTTTGTTTAACCCACCTTTAAGAGAACAATATAATAGTCACCCTTACTTGCCTTGAATTCTTCATACTATCAACTTTTACAGCCTGGAAGATAATGCATAGCTGCAACATTAAGTTATGTACAGTTCCATGCCACTGGCCCAGAGTATTTCATATGTGTCAATTGCTGAAAGAAACAAACACAGTGGTTGAAAGCAATTTTCTAAAATCTATCATCAATGTTGAAAGCAGACATTTATATTTATTGATTAATAAACAATGATCTTTGTCACCTGGGTCAATTAGGATTAGTTGGATCCAGCAAATTAATACCTTGTAAAAACTCTGTTAAAGATTTCTATAAAGTATCCCATACCTTCTCCCATGTGGTACTTTCTATGCTGGTCAATAAACATAGAGCTGGCCAATAAACAAAAACTCCCTTTGTTAGGGAGAGAGAGATACACACAGAGAGGGAACACACTGGTTGCATGAAGTGATAACTCAAATCTGGGTTCACTCTTGCTTAAATGACTCCAAGGGGAAGTGCTTTCTTTCTTTCTTTTTAAAAAATTCATTTATTTATTCATTTATTTCCCAACTTTCCATCCAAATATCAGCCCCTCCTCCTTCTAGTCCCCCCTTGCAGCTCCTCCCACCATTCACCTTCCAGTTCTCCTCTGAGAAGGAGGAGTCTTCCTTGGGTATCATCCCCCCCCCTTTAATGAAACATTGATGTATTCTCTGTAACTCAAAGTTAATCACTAAAGCATATAATCTGTGATAATGCTGATACTTAGTGTATCAATGATACTTTTGTCTGTCTCCCCATTCTTCTCCTTAATTCTTTGATTAATGGATTACTTTGTTATCAATTTACTAAGTGGAGTTAGAAGTTAAGCTTGATTTCTTTTTTTAAGAGAATTTATTAATTTTTATAAATATCTTTCTCAGTTTTACTGCAATGATATGGGGAATGTGCTAGACATAGGTATATCATATTCCAAGAAACTGTCCTGACTTTTGCTTTCATTGACTTAAAATCTACTAGGAAAATAAACATTAGAAGTAGTAGATGTGTACCAAGCTCTACATGTGGTCTGGGAAGTCAATCAATGACTGGAGAGCTTGAAGATCTGGTAGCTGCTCAGTTCACATATTTCAATAGATCCAACTTAATAATGAAAGCCTGAAGGGTTCCTGGAGAGCTACCGGTCTTCAGTCTCACTGCAAATCCAAAGAAGCTACGTTTCAATGTCAGTAAATGGTGGTAAATAGCAACAGCAGCATTAGAGTGGAGAACTCTCCAAAAGATCATCAAGGCAGGTAAGCCAAATATAAATTTTTATAATTTATCTTCCACTTTCTGTCACACATTGGAACTGCTTTACTCCATATCTATTAGAATGATATAATCAGTATAGCAACCGAACATAATGTCCTACAGAGTGTCAAGGAGGTTAAGGTCCAATAAATGGTAAGGTGGAGAAAAGCATTGTAGTTAATATGAACATGGGCAAGGCAGGAATGTATGTTTTAATGTTCTGGTGCTTTTAGTCTTCTTCCATGACTAATCTGGAAATAATGGATTTGAAATAAATGTACAATGATATTATAAAACATATAACCATGTTAACATTTCTATTTAAATACAACTTACAGAGAACCACATCCAAGTTTCCAACGCTGCAGATTACCCATTCCATGAAGGTTTCCTGAATTTTTTTATGAAAAGATTATTAGGGGGGTTGTTACAAACTATAGTCAGCTGTCATTTCTCATTGTGATGAATAAATAGGACTAACAGATCTACATCTACTCCATTCCAGAATCATCTTCTAAATGAGCTCCATAAATGCAGATGAGTATTATGTAAGGCCTATTAAGCTGCTAACACAACAGTGACATAGTAGTTACTATGGAGATGTGATCGGAGTCTTTGTCATGGTATTTAATAGTGGGTGGCTACTCACCTTTACCGAGAGTAAGAGAATGACCTTTGCCTACTCAGATGTTCATTAGATTTTAGGAGTCAAGAGGACTCAAACTACAATGGGTATATTCAAAAGACTCCATTCCAGATCTCAGTATATCAACATTATATTATCAAAACTGTATACTTTTCATAAGAGACCACGTAGGTTGTATATTCCATCTTTTAAATTTTTAAAATCTCATTCAAAAATTATAACTCAGTCTTTTCTATTACTTTCTCAGTTTTCAAAATGTATAGTGAATGATTAATCTGGGCATGTTGTTTTCTTATTTTAAGGTTTTTAGGGAAATGGATAATTCAGGCATCCCCACAATCTATATAATTATGATTATTTCCATAATGTGTTAAAGCATAAGAGTCATCATATACTTCAATAGTTTACTTCAATATACAT
Source organism: Rhynchomys soricoides (assembly GCA_019843965.1). Lineage (NCBI taxonomy): Eukaryota > Metazoa > Chordata > Mammalia > Rodentia > Muridae > Rhynchomys > Rhynchomys soricoides. The sequence continues at coordinate 1,826,435 of JADRCH010000131.1, read as the reverse complement.
CTCAACACAATAGACCAGTGAGGAAGACTGAGTTGTTATGATGTTTTAACATTCCAGGGTCATCTATATCCCATGAACCACTAATAGCAATTATTTTCATTGTCATATGACTAATGCATGGTCTAACTAGTGCTCTACTATCAGAGTCACCTTTTAGTATAATTTGTTTGAGTTCTTTTTTTTTAATTACAGACAATGCTGTATATTGCTCTTTGCAATTTTCAAAATGTTTCCATAGGTGTCTTCTCTTTTTTTTTTTTCAGTAATTTATTTTTTTATTCACTTTGTTCTTTGAAGAAAAAAAACCTGGAGATTGTGGTTGATGTGAAGATAGTTTTCTTAGAATCCAGTCCAGGAATCCTAATATAAACAGTAAAGAATATATACCAGATGATGAAATACAATAGGATAACAGAGCCCCTAAGGAGCACAAGAAGACAGTGCCTGCATGCCCTCCCAAGGAAACTTGTACAAGATTCTCAAAATTTTCCCACTGAAAGATGAAAACCTGAACTAATTTCTTAGTCAAGAATTCATGATTAGGACATAAATTTTCCACAGTTGCTGACTCAAACAGCAAATGAGCACAGCATGGTAGAGTGCAAAACTTTATAGGCTAAGTAGCTGAGCAACAAGAGGGCATGAGCCTAGAAGTAGTAGTGAGATTTAAGGCTTAGAGCAAGTAGGAGGCAGTGGATGCTTCTCTGTATTGTTAATTCTACATGCTTTGACATAATTTGGTGACTTTCTGTTGCTAAGCTCAACAGAGTTTTCATGAGTTGCATGCTGTTTGCCACATATGACCTCTTTGTCTTTGCTCTTATATCCAGCTGATGTTCTTCCTGCTCCTTAAACCAGCTATATCATATCGCAAACTTTCCAGGCACTATTCTAGCAAAGACACTCATAGACTTATCCTTACTTTTCTAAACTTTATATCCATACATTTACAGTTCTTAAGAGTTATTTATCCACTTTATTGTGTCAATCAGTATCATCCTTATTTAGCTCATGTTTGGGAAATTATGGTGAGACTTGATGGGTACAGCTTCTGATATCACTAGGAGACACCATATCATAGCAAATTCCCATGGAAGAACATACCAATAAGTTTTCCAGTGTCAAATGGTCAACCCTAAAACACAAATACAAAATATTATACTGATTAAGGTTTTACATAGAAATATACATATATCTATATATGTGCATATATGCATGTAATAATAATTAATAAAAGAAGAGACCATGTATTAGAAAGAGCACAAGGAGGCATATATGAAAGGTTTTGGAGGGAGGAAAGTGGAGGGAAGAATATTATATTATAATCTCAAAAAATCTTTAAAGTATAAAACCAAGTCATTTATCCAGAGATTGCTTCCCTAAAATGTCAGGTAAGGTGAGTTCCTACTGCATTTTCCTTCTATAGTGTCTGGCACATCAACTGTCTTAACAGTTATCATCCTTATCTTTTTGCATTCAGGAGTAAAATTGGATTTATCTCCAGCAGCATAATACTCAGGTCAAATATCCCTGTGATTAAGGAAAAAGTTCCAGAAGCCAGACATGGAAATAGAAGGATTCCTGAGAAAGCCCCGGTGAAAGAGATAGACATTCCAACAAGGAGCTGCCAATAAATTCAACTGTCCATTACAATTAACTTTTGAGAGAGAGAATATTAATACTTCATCAAAATAAGCATTTTTTCTTCACACTTGCTCTTCAATTAGCTCAATGTATGGTCACTGAGTGCTTGTCTAAAAGGGCTTGTGTTCTTTGAAGAGACTTGCTAAGTCTCCATTGCTGAAAAGGCTTTATCAAACAATAGGATGTGAAAGCACTAAGTGACATTAAAACATATATGCAATAACTCAGCATAATTTCAGTGCCTGTGCTTTCTGAGTCTCTTCTTTAAACAACAGAATTATGAGAATATTAGAAAGTCAATAACAGACTAAGATATGGTATATTGTGTTAACATTCATAGGCATTTATAGTCCATACACTGAAAGTGTCAGTAAACTGTATACTGAAATCATCTATAAACTGTACACTGAAGGCATTGATAGACTACAATGAAAGCATCAATAGACGGTACACTGAAATTGATAGACTGTATACTGAAAATATCCATAGGCTGTACACTGAAATTAGCAATAGACTGTACATGGAAAGCATTGATAAAATATAGAATTAAAACATCAAAGACTGTACCCTGAAAGCATCTATAGATTGTACACTGAAAGCATCTATAGAATGTACACTGAAAGCATGGATAGACCATACATTTAAAGCAGCCATAGACTGTACCCTGAAAGCATTGATAGACTATACTCTTAAAGCATCAATAGACTATACACAGAAAGCCTAATGAAGTTTTGATGAATAATATAAACAAAATTGTGTTTAAAACCATATAGAAAGGGGTATAGATGAGATCCTGGTTACACCTTTTTTTTTTTTAACATTTTTTGAAAGGCTCTGTAGATCATTCTGGCCTTGAATTCAAACAGCTGCCTGCCTCTGCCTCCAGAGTCCTAGGATTAGGGCATATACCACCACCACCTGGCTAAATTAGAATTTTAAAAGAACAGAATTGGCATATAGTAATCTGTTTAACTGGCTACAATGGAGTTTGTTAGGTTCTATGTATACATATATATATATTTTTGGTTATTTTATTTATTTACATTTCAAGTGTTTTCCCTCATCCTGGTTTCCCCTCTGCAAACCCCTATTCACACCCCTCTTTCCCCTGCTTCTATGAGGGTGCTACCCTACGCACTCACCTACTCCTGCCTCATGGACCTAGCATTCCCCTACACAGGGGCATCAAGCCTTCAGAGGACCAAAGGCCTCCCATGTGCAGCTAGAGCCATGGGTCCTTCCATGTGTACTCTTTGATTGGTAGTTTAGTCCTGGGAGCTTTGAGAGGTCTGGTTGGTCAATATTGTTGTTCTTTCTATGGAGTTGCAAACCCTTTCAGCTCCTTCAGTCGTTTCCCCATTGGGGTCCCTGTGCTCAGTCAGATTGTTGGCTGCAACAATTTGCATCTCTATTAATCAGGCTCTGGCAGAACTTCTCAGAGGACAGCCATACCAGACTCCTGTCAGTAAGCGCTTCTTGGCATCAGCAATAGTGTCTGGGTTTGGTATCTATAGATGGGATGGATCCCTAGATGGGGCAGTCTCTGGATGGCCTTTCCTTCAGTCTCTGCTCCACTCTTTGTCCCTACATTTCTTTTAGACAGGAGCAATTCTGAGTTATTATTTTTGAGATGGGTGGGTGGCCCCATCCTCTACCAGGGGCCATGCCTAACCTTGAGATATGGTCTCTAAAGGTTCTCTCTCACCTTTGTTGGGTGTTGCCTTCCAGATTCAGAGTCTCTCACCACACAGTACAGTTTCCCCTTAAAATTAAAATAATCATATGTCAGTTTGGATAGACATTAGCAGCCACCAGCTATGTATCTATTAAGGTACCCTTTCTACTTATGTCTTGGTTATTATATTTTATCACGGTACATTCACAGAAGGAGAGAATATATGCTTTGGCAAAAGAGAACAGGATTCAAACCAAAAACTTACTTTCTCTCTCAACTCTCAACTTTTATGTGCAATTGGGTGGTAGAAAGGAGCTTTCCAAAGTACCTTTCTTTTCAGGTATCAGACATTCTATTTGTACTCTGGTACATTCAGTATACTTTCATGCTAAGTTACACTAGCAGTATTTCTGATGCCAACATCTGCCTGAATGTCTGTGGACCTGTGTCTGTGGAGTAGAGAAGCTGATTCTCATGAGCATAAATATTTTAGAAAAATTCAATCTTATATTTTATACATAGAAAACAAGTACATGGGTAATATAGAAGAAAGTAAAATAGCTATTGATTTTTTCCAAGGAAGAAATATATCTATGAAGATAATTGAGCCAAGTAGTTTAGAATGGACATAGGAGCATCTGTTACAATAGACTATCGACCATTTTTATTATACACTTCTTTGTTTCTAATTGTGGATGTATCTTAGTTCATTCAACTTGCTATGACAACTTACTACACAAGGATAACATTTAAGAGACAGAAATGCATATCTCAGTCTGGCATGTCCAAAATCATACTACTGATGAATCCAGTGCCTGGATAGGGCTTCAATCATTTAGAAAGTGTCACTTTAGTGTGTCTTCACATGATGGAGCGGGACAGGAAAACTCTATGGGCCCTTTCTATGACAGTTTTGCTTTGTAATATCATTACTTTTTGTGTGTTTGTTTTTGATATTATGTTTTAATTACAACATGTCTCAGTTCCCTTTTCCTCCTCCAAACGCTCCCATAATGCTTTTTCCTCTCCTTCAAATTCATGAACTCTTTCTTCATAAACTGTTACTGCATGCATACATGAATTTGTATATGTATGCGTGTTCCAATATAAACTGTACAATGCTACTTGTATGTATGTATGTTTTCACAGCTGAACATTTAACACTGGAGAACAAATTTGTGTGCTCTTCCTTGGGAAGGGCTACCTCTCCAACTCTTAGCTTTACTTAGTGGCCTATGGGTCTTTCTATGGGGCTGAGGTGTAATGGACTTTTCCAAATGCAGTTTTGTATGTTTGCTTGATGTCCTTGATTGGATCACATTTAAGAGGTCATGTTGATGAAACAGAGGTAGTGACTGTGGGTTAAATGGCACATGCCCACAGATCTATTCTTCCAGAACTTTCTCTGGACACTTTATTTTAGCAGTTTCTTTATAATTGTGTTTTTGTCAAGTGTCCCATAGTCAAATTATCCAGAACTTAGAGTATGAACAAAATCCAGTGGTATGTCAGCATATAACAGACAAGAGTTTAAAAAACAACACAGTAAGAAACCAAGAAGGTTAGATGAAGACAGATACAGCATATGGGCAATGTACCCACAAGCTAACTAAAGGCAGCACCCAAGAGAAATTAAAAGACATGAGGCAAGACTCTCTTATAGAACTTCCATCAGTAACATGACTGTTGACTTATTGATCTGGGACTTCAGACCTACAGAAGTTTGAGAGAATAAATTTTGATGTATATAATTCAAAAAAGTGTATGTTTTTCACAAAGAACCTTATAAAACTAATGTAATTGGATAGAGTTTCTCTTTAAGTAGAAGAGAGGGAGATAAATATAGAAAAATCATACTATCAATTATTTATCTTGAACAAAGCCTATACTGTAAGAATTCTTTGTATAAAACTACACATATTTTAAGTGAAATTTTCTGATATTGGACAACAAGATTCCCTCCAAGATTCAAAGATCACCTAACAAATACCTGAAGTAGTTGGTTAGGTTGCAAGTAACAGGCATGAAAAGCCCTCTTTTGAGTTGTTGCTCATGTTTGTCCAAGAGATTCCTGAAATATATAACCTATTGTAATTGTCCTAGGTTGCCTCTCAGAGATAGAATGTAAATCCCTGTTACTGAGGATGAATGTATTTCAAACAGAGCCCAGAAGTCCCTGGTCTAGAATTGGCCTAAAAGCCTCCACCATGGAGACTATCTTTCATGGTACCAGAAGGCAGCATGCAAGATTCTGAAGAAGGGAAGTAAGCAATAGTCCTACTCAGCTATGATGCTTTTGAACCACAGTAAGGATCAGTAGAGCACAATGGCACCCATGCCTCAATGGTAAATGAAATCTCTGAAAATGGAATTAATATCTATTCAAAGCAGGATAATTCATGCCTAGTCCTGGAAACCTAGCCATCTACACAGAGCTAGTGATATCATGGATCATGGAGGAGAACCTACAACCACAACTTTACTAAGCTAGCATAATCCATAAGTACATTCTAAATAATTGTCCTTTTTTCTAGAGGTAAGTGAAGTCCTTATCCCTCATGAAGGAAACTTCTTTGCATTGCATTGGATCAATACAGAAAACTACAACCAAACAAAATATAGCATTATAAAACTCAATCCCAATGGATATATCTACAGAACTTCATGCCTAAAGCCCATATAACACTGGTGAAAAGTGTAACAGCCAGAGGATCATAGAATTTGCAATGATATTGTGTCCTAGTAATTTCAGAAATCACACCAACATGGCTTCCTAAATATGAGCTAAACAAGGACAAAAAAAATTAATAGGCATCCTAGTCGGTTGTGGTGGTGCACGCCAGTAGGATTTGCTGAAGGAGGCAGAGGCAGGAGGATTACGAGTTCAAGGCCAGCCTGGGCTACACATTTTTAGGATGTTCCAAAGGGGAGATCTGGAAAGGGGGAAGCATTTGAAATGTAAATAAAGTATCCAAAAAAAAATTACAGAGGAAAGCCCATGAGACCTCAACCTTACACAATGAACTACTGGTAACCAAGGAATTCTGAAAGTAAGATAGTCTTCTCCAGACAGACACATACTAATTGGCTATCCAGTACCAAATAGCTAGCCATTAAAACATATATGAGTAATATTATTAAGACTGAGCAGGACTTATTTTAGGTATATTTAAGTATATATATGTACAGGTATGGATGTAACAATAATTAATGAGAAAAGAGGTCACAGATTTGAAAATGACCAAGGAAGAATATTTAGAAGGGTTTGGAAGGCAGAAGAGGAAAAGAAAATGATGTAATTTTAATCTCAAAAAGAAAAGACAAAAATGGAAAAAATATTAATGTTCAAATACATTATCCATAAAGTGTCTCTCATTTTGATGCAGGGATAACAATCAGATAGCAAAGGAAATCTATGTGATGAAGTGAAATCATAAAGGAGATTTTTAGTTTCAACCTCTAACCCATCTGCATTATCTAACCCTTTGAGGTGTAAGCAAAGTATCACTTTCAACTAAAGCAAGTTGAAGTGCAAAAGAACAACCATCAGTTTTATCACACAGGATGCACTACTCTAACAAGGTATTTAAACAAACATCACTTCGATGCTGAGAATGTTTATTGTAAGATTTCTCACTTAACATTTTGTTGTTACAGTGCAAATAAATGTAATCTATTTCCTCCTCAGGTTTTCTGTCAGCTGAAATTCATTTAGTAGTTCAAATAATATTTGTTGAACATCTCACTGTGAACAGATCATTTCATTGGAGCACACTGAGTGATGTTTTGGAGATACAGAAAAAAGCCAAAGACCATTGGCTTCTGAGGTTTAAGAGTTTAATAGGGGAAACAGTCAATAAAACCAATATTTTATAAATTTTAATGGGTGATAAATTACGGTTATGAAGTGGTCACAGGAAAATATAAAAAATGAGAATATGAAAGTGTTGGTTCCTGGTTGGTTCAACATATAAACTATCTCAAACATGACCAATAGTAATCAGAAATAATGAAGGAAAAGAAATATGAATAACAGTTTTAATCAATAATTACGTAAAACAATAGTATAGTATGACAGAATGCTATAGTGTGGAATGGACTGAGAAAGTGAACAAAGTTTATCATCAAAGAATGCTCTCTCTCTCTCTCTCATACACACACTCAATGACACATGCACCCACACACATACATGGATGTAGGCAGGCATATATGTGCAAATACATTCACAGTTGCATGCTCATACATCATGTATATCACCAAGGCTAACCTTCTAATATTTACTGGTAATGAAAAGAAAATGGTTCTAACTGCTTTATATCAGCCTTTCCAATCAACTGCTTTCATTGAAATGGCAGTGTACCATAACTTCATAAAATTAGCATGTAAATTTCTCAGTAAGAACTGAATAAGAGGTAATATCAAGATTAAAATGGATAAACACTCAGAATCTAGCACAATACTTAATATTTCTGAGGAAGTAAGTAAATAGACAAATAAATGATGCTTCAAGGGCCTCAAGAAGGACTTATTGCTACATATGTGCCAGGGGCAACACAGACCAGCCTGTGTATGCTCCTGGTTGGTGGCTCAATCTCTGGGAGCTCCCTGGGGACTGGGATGTAAATAAATAAAACAATAAATTAATTAGTTTTTAAGAAATAATAAAATGACTTATTGCCTCCAGCCTGTAACAAACAATAGCAGAGAACTTGTCTCCTGCAAAGTGTGCTCAATCTAGGAAAGAGGAAAAGATAAAAATTACTTCAGAGAATTTAGATGCAAACTACTTCATATGTGAATCTTGCCTCTTTTCACTAACTCATGAAGGTCTCTTGTATGACTGTGTCAAGCACTTTATTGTTAAAAGCAGACTTCTTACAAAGTTACAATAGAAACTTTTGTTTAAATTAATTTCTGCTATAAATTTAAACATACCTACATGTGTATAGTATGAATAATATATAACTGTTGACATGTATCATATACAAAATATATGACCAACCAACATGTAATAATAATTCATGATATATTTTCAATATTCATTAACTATGTGATATAAATTACAATGCACAGATCATTATATAATGTATGTTTATATAATTTTATATTTTATATAGACATATAAGAAATGAAATGAAGTTAAATGCTAAAAACACAAAATTAATCATCTTAAACTAGGCGTAATACTAACAGGCATTTTTGCTCAATGATATTTACGTCTGGTGACAAGATTATTCACTAAAAGCTGGATCCACAAATTAAAACCAATGAAGTAAATCAAAAGAGAGGGATCTGAGTAAGTATTGGTGGCCATAGTGAAAAATTTGTCTATGCTTCCTTGGTAGTTCTCATCCTTGCGACTTCTATTGTTCACTGTCCCACACTTCGTACTCCTAACATATTTATTTCAAACTTTGTATATAAATGTTTGTGACATATCAAAGTCGAGAAACTATACTGATAGAAAAATGGGATTCTAGGTTCTGCATAATAAAACCTGTATCTCAAAACAGTGGAACAACCAGGCATCCATTTGAGTCATAATAAACCGTCTCTTTGTCTAAACTAGGCTGTTAGATAAAGCATATTTGACTTCACCAGGAGTGAGATATAGGAAATGATATTCTCATGCTTCGTGGCTAGTTTAATTAGATCTTATGGAAAATAAGTTAACGAGGCACTGTATTAGTCAACTGCTTTCTTTAGTGTGACATCTCCTTTTATTATCTAAAATATAGCACACTGTCAGAAGCACACAATTTCTCTTGGTAATGGACCTAATTGTGTCATTAATTATAGTGACTGTGTTTGAATTTGGTGAGTTTTAAGAATTCTAGGCAAAAAAAAAAAATCTGTCTTTCACATGAAAATGAAACAAATTATGAAACACCATAGTAAAATTTAAATTTTTTTCATGACTTGCCACCACCTGCTGATTAAACCATTAAGCCAACTGAGTAAATGCATCAAATATGTATATTAAAGTTGATAGTTTTTCTTTAATTTTAAGATACTTATTTCTGGATTGCAAATGATAGTACTTGATTGAAATTTCAAAGATAATGTTAGCCATGGCCAAATTTAGTTAAACTGAAAAACCAGAATATTTGCACATTCTTCCAAGGAGCCATCTGTCATTTTATTCAAGCACAGATCATACAGCCTTATAAACAGTATGACAAAATGAAAATGCTAACCAAAATTTTAACAAGCTTGAAAAATCAGTATAATCAATGCTCACATTACAGTTTATTTCTGTTCAATCCACAATCTTATATATGCACATTTATTAATTTATTCAATGAAGATTTATTCAATTAATTATGTTAGAGGCACACTGCTGAGTATTAAGAAAACAACATTAAACAGGAAGAACATGTTCTATATCCTCCTGGAGACTAAATTCACAAACCTGCTGGTGATCAAAGAGTTTTCACAGCAGTAGAACTAATTTGCTGAATTCACCAATTTACTGAGTCTCCAAAGTATACATAAATTTATTTCACATTCAGCAAATTGAATGTCTTATTAAGGCTGTTAAAGCTTTGTTCTACAGTTTTGTATTAATCCTATTAAAACCACTTAAAAATGAACACTTTGATGTCATTACATTTGCTAATTTGTTAGGTTTTGTCATTGACAACCTAGTCATTCAGTGAACTGGTTTTGGGACCCTTAGCACCAATCACTGCCTTTACTAAAGCTACTTCCACCTGCCCTTACTGATGTTCAATCCCTCGGACCAACATGACCGCATCTGAGAAAATCTCACCTCAAAGCAGTATGCAACTGTTGCAGGAAGATCTTGGAACACTCTGTAGATGATAGAGTTTAACTTTAATTTCATTTCATGTGTAGCTGTGTGCCTAGATCCTTTGACTCAAAATCCAGTTCTAATAAGTACCTCTGCCATGCTTCTCTTGCTTGCCCACCAAGACCTTGATTTTTCTTTCTTTCTTTCTTTCTTTCTTTCTTTCTTTCTTTCTTTCTTTTTTTTTTTGGATTCATCATGCTGATAATTTTTAAGAGAAGATAAGAAGAAGAAAGCAGACTTCTCTCTAAGGAACCTCATGTTCAACTCAGACGATAGAGAACACAAACTGAAACCTGAAACCACTGGAGGCCAAAGCTCCTGTGGATTCCCAGCAAGAACCACATTGTGAAATGAAAGATCAGCAGGTACCTTGTACCATTAGCACATTCTGGCAAACCAGATATAGAGTTTACAAAACAGTAGTGCTCACTGACTCTGCACAAAGTTGTGAGGATAAAGTGGATATCAGACAACATATCAGGCTTGGGGGACTCATTGGTTCAACAAATATTTTAATCACATAAATTAAGCTGGTATGGACCCAGAAGCTTCACCCATACTGACTAGTTTTCATAGTACTAGAAGGTACTTTGCATGATACTGGAGGAGAAAAGTAATCAGTCATATGGTAGATATGATGCCTGTGAGCCATAGTAACAACAAGGGAGGTTTACACACTAGTACAATAGTACCACAAACATCATGAAAGTTACCATCTTCTGATTAGATTTAAGTTCTGCTCCAACAGATGAGATTCATAGCTGGCACTGTCATTGCACTAAAATCCTATGGCTACTCAGGGAAAACCTACTACTATTATGCTACTAAATGCACATAGTATTAAACAAACCCTAATGACTTATTATACCATTATATCAGTGTATCTTTCAGAGTTATATCAACTGAGAAGCATCTATTTACAGTAGATGGTGATTAACAAGGTGGATCACAACTGGCAAAGTACAGAAAATAAAAGACTGATTACCAATAAAGGGAACATATACACTGCATACTCCCTGTTGTGTTTTATAACGAGAGAGAGAGAGAGAGAGAGAGAGAGAGAGAGAGAAATATGTTTGGTGGATGTGTTTCAGAGTAGGGAAGGGGGTAGCTCTGGGGGCTGCGGGCCCATGCTAAGGCATTTCTTCCCCCAGAGAGACCAGTATAGAATAGTTTATTCAGGGTATGGGGAGGGGAATTGAGAGGGTACTAGAGACAGAGAAAGGCAGAGAGAGAAGGAAAGAGAGAGAGAGAGAGAGAAAGGAGGAGGAGGAGGAGAAGAGGAGAAGGAGGAGAGGCCAGCAATGAGTGGGGAGAGGGTGAAGGGAAATGGGGAGAGAGGTGAAGCAGGAGAGAGAGGACAGAGCTAGAGCAAGAAGGGAAGGGCAAGCAACCCCTTTTATAGTGAGTCAGGCACACCTGGCTATTGCCAAGTAACTGTGGGGCAGAGCCTAGACAAAATGTTAACATTCCCCCAAACCTAAAGGAGCTTTGTAAAAGGGAGGGTGTAAGAGATAGCAGTGGTAGATTAATACAATGAATAAAGTTATTTTCTGAACAAAGGGCAGCTTCACCTTTGAACTCAAACTAGTATCAACAGCATATACAAAACTTGTGCCAGATCAAGTTCCACCATGGAAAGAAAGGGAAGTTGGCCACAAAATTCCAACCTAAGCCATGGAGCTATGAGCAATTGTTAGCTGCTGGGAGAAAGAAAAACAGTTTTCCTCTAAAAGGATAGACCTAGTAAATAAACCACTTTTTTGTAGAAGACCATATGTCCATGTCCAAGAATATTTGGGAAACATAATCTCTCTCTCTCTCTCTCTCTCTCTCTCTCTCTCTCTCTCTCTCTCTCTCTCACACACACACACACACACACACACACACAAGCACAAACCCTGTTAACAGCAATTCAAGGAGAAATGGAGAAGGTAAACATGAGAATATGATATAAATATATTGTATGAAATACTCCAAAATAATTTTAAATAAAAATAACTAGATAGTATGATAGATTTAGTTTTTCAAATATTTGGAGGATTCTTCATAGTGATTTTCAGAGTGGCTCCACCAATTTTCCTCCTTCTCTACAACATCGGATTCTATTATTAGTTGTTTTAATGATCATGGCCATTCTGATGAGGGTAAGGTAAAATCTCAAAGTTGTCTTAATTTGATTTTCCCTAGTTGCTAAGAATGGAGAATATCTTTTGAGGTATCTCTTAGTCATTTTCATTTCTTCTATTGAAAACTGTTAAGATCCACAACTCCTTTTTTTAAAATTGGGCTACTTGTCTCCTTGAACTTGATCTTTCTTAACTTCATTGTATTCTCCGGATATTAATCATATATACATATACATATATATATAATTAAGAAATTATATATATAGTTATGGGGACTGACAATGTTTTCCACAAGAACGATATACTAACAAAAGCCCTAAAACCAGACACAAGAAACCTTTTAGATTTTTTTCTTTCTTTTTTCTTCAATAATTTATTTTTTTAATTCAGTTTACATCTCAATTACAGCCCTTTCGCCCACTCCCTCCTCTCCTCGAGTCCCACCCTTACAAATCCCTCCTTGGAGCTGCCTCTGTCTCTTTTCCCTGCCTTTAGATCCCTTTTCTCATACCTGGACTACATGGTTGGGCCTCAATGGAAGAGGATGTACCTAGCTCTGCTGGGACTAGATGCCCCAGGTTGGGGTGGTACCCAAAAGGGCACCCCTTTTTAATATCTGAACAGTTAGTCACAGTAATCCTTGTAATCTTAGTGACTCCCAAACAGGCTGTTGATGTAGGCCTTGGCTGCCTTTTAGAGTTTGAAGGTAATGTTTAAAGGTAATGTGGTACCAAAACCACCACAGACTCACAACACAGGACTTGGATAATTCAAGCTGCATCTAACCTGAAAGTCATCTTCCTGAAGTCTAGTATTTTCTGTGTCACCAGAAAATGTACTATGCAAGCTGCCAGGTTAGAGAAATAATCAATACTGTTAGGCAGCTGCAACACTTATGAACCACAGCAATGATCAGCATGAGAAAATATCCATAAAGTTCTGATAACTGGCACTCACGTGGTGGTGGTAACCAACAACTGTCATATGGAACCTAAGGTCCACTCAACAAGAGAGAAATCATACCTACTTCTAGATAGCTAGTCAGCTTCCCAGAACTAATGAGGTTATAGACCATTAATGTGTCCATTTTGCTAGACCTGTATCATTTCTTACTACATCCAAATCTCATTTTTATAAGTCTAGCTACCATCCCTTATGAACAAAAGCTTCCCTTACAACATATAGAAACCATCACAGGAAAACATGCCTGGATACAATGCAGGAATCAAAAAGAGCAGCCCCAGTAGATACATCTAGATCACAGCTCCTGCATTGTTTCTTCAGTGAAAATCATGGGAAGAGGAGGTAGAAAGATGAAGCGCCAAAAAAACTTTGTCAAACAGTTTCTAATAGAAATAGTTTCAGTGTGACATTTCAAAGAACAGTATACTGAAGCTCAGCTTTGCAACACACATATAATTACTAACTTAAGGATGATATGGGAAAACATACAGAGGTGAAGCAGCACACTTTCCAGTAGATGATCATCCCAGGGTATGTTTGTTTCTTTGCCATATTAATACAATGTGCTTTCACTTCCTGTCAAGCATTATCATCCTCTGTCTAATATAATAACCACAAGCAACACATAAGGCAGATCCAAGTATTATCCTCATAGTACTGAAGAGGAAGCACCTGACAGTGGTGTGGTTACTGTATCAAATTATGTCCGAAAACCACAAACTCTGACTTTCTTTTTCCAGAAATAGTTATAGCAAGAAGGATCTGAGTATTAATTATACATGATTCTCTTACTTTAATGGCAAGGGGTTCAAGCTTAAAATGATTATAATGATTAAATGTCAATCAAAAAGGGTATGAATTAAGCAAGTTTACCTAGATAAAAGTCCATTATATCTATCCATAAAGTAAGGAAGGGAAAAAATAAGATACCTACTTTTTTCATTGTTTTGACAAAATACCCAAGAAATATAAATTAAGAAAGAGGTTTTCTTGACTCCTACTTTGATCATAGATTACACCATAGTATATAAGGCAGGGATACAGGATAGTGAGGTAACTAGTCATACTACACCTATAGTCAAGAAACATATATATGAATGTTAGTGTTCAAATTGCTTTCTTCCTTTTATCCACTTCTGACCATTGCCTATGAAATAGTATATCCAGCCTCAGTTAACCCAATGTAGAAACTCCTTCACATTATACCCAGAGTCTTATCTTCTAAGTTATTCTAGAGGCTGTCAAGTTAATTATCAATAGAATCTATCACAAAGACTAGGAAGAAAGTGGTGTAGAATGACTCCTGGGCTATTCTTTGTATACTGTGTTGAGATAAAAAAATAATAAGTATCAGAAAAAATAATTTAGACAAAGATAATGGTACATATGACATCAGTTATGAAGGTTTTAAGAATAAGGTCTACCTAGTTATCCTGTGGAGGGGCTATTTGGAGTAACAGAAAGAAGACTGGAGAAAAATATATACATTATCAATGTGGAGCTGATATCTAAGCTAAAATTAGATTCACTGTCGGAAAGTTTAGTCTAAATTCTTTTGCCATAGCTGGATACCACAGATAGAGCAATTTATGGAGAATAAACGCTGTTCTGACTCATCGTTCTAAAGGCTGGGAGGTTCAACATTGAATGGCTGCAGCTGGTGAGGTCCTTGCTGAGGGAGTCTCTGCAGACTCAAGGCAGCACAACTAATCACACAGTAAGACAAATATCCTAGCTCAGGTTTTCTTAGAAATCCACAGCTCCACTCATAGGGCTCCATATAACATTAGTCACCTTCCTAAGGTCTCTTTTCCAATATAAGAGTATGATTAAATTTTTATCCATCTTTTTATAGGAAGGAAAACCAACATGAGTTTTAGTGAGTATATTTAAAGCATACATAGGCACTCTGAAAGATCATTGGATATCAAATACATTACAGGACTTTAGTAGATATGCCACTACTCAGAATAACAACTCTGTAGAACTATACATATTTCATGAATAAAAGAAATGCACCTGTGAAGATGAAACATCTTGCAAGGTATAATGGTAGGCAGCTTAAGATCATTCCCAACTAAACAGAACCAACAAGAATTATTATAATGTTCATCTCATTCAAATCAAAGAGTGAGTTTTATTATGTTAAAATAAAGGCTTGGTAATAGCTATGAATTAGAAGAGTAAGTGTTTTATCAGAGCCATGAAATAAGTCTGGTGTGAACACACACACACAAAAATCATCATGGAGTTGTCTGGATGATCTGCCCATATACATCTTGGTAGCCAGCATGAACAAAAAGAGAAAGAGAGAAATTTTATAATTTGAGGATGGAGCTCAGTTAGTAGAGTGGTTGCCTAGCATGCATGAAACCCTGAGTTTGACTGCTCCCAGGCACACATGACTATAATCCCAAGACTTGGGAGTGGAGGTAGGAGGATGAGATATTCAGGGTCATCTTTAGCTACATAATGAGTTTGAGAAGAGCCTGGACTGCAAGTGGAGTGAGGGTAGGAGAGGAGCCACAGAGACATAGAACAGACATAGAGACATAGAGACAGACAGACAGACAGACAGACAGACGATCAACAGACAGACAGAGACAGTTATTAGGTTGATAACTTTGTACAAAATTTCACATTATTGTTTAGTCTTAAAATATATACCTTTCTAAGAGATAAATACTATCAATCTTGTCTGGTTCTAAAGATAGAGCACCTGTGTCTTGAATCTCATACATTAAAAAATCATTAATAAAAAATCTCAAGCCCATCATAATAAGGTCTGTTAAATTAGGAAAATCTCTGTTCAAATGAGAACAGCAGTTACTGCCCATTTTATTTAAGAAGTTAGCATTTTTTTCCTCCAAAGTTCAAACATTTGGAAAACAAAACCAGCATGCTGCCCATAACAAATTGGATCCTCCTGGTGCCTTGTATATTAAGAACTTAGATTAGTGCCATATTTGGGATCCTTAATTCAAAGCATGTTTAAATGCTTTGAGGCTCAGACAGATTTCCATGATTATGTGGAAAACTGCAAATAAAAGATAAAAATGTGAAGTAAATAAAAATGCCTCTGTGTGTAAAGAGACATGTGCAACAAGAGCCTTAGGAACAAATCAATAAAAACACTGGGATTGATGACAAAGAGTCAGAGCCTAAAACAAAAAAGGAAAAGGAAGAAAAGAAGAAAATAAATACCACTGTTGTTAATTCCAACACCCATTTGAGATTTTTGGCATTAAAGTCATATGAAATTAACTTAACCAAAAAAAAAAAAAATTATTAACCCAACTATCTTTTCAATGTGCTTCCTAAGTTATTTTGTATATGTCATCATTGTATTGTATTTTAAATAATTAGAGGTTGGAGAGATGGTTCAGGGGATAAAGTGTTTAATACACAACTGTTAGGATCTTTATTCAAATGGCCAGAATGCATGTAAGGATACCATGGTAGTATGTGTCTGTGACTCTAGGGCTCCTAAAGTGAAATGGGATATTGAAAGAAAAGCCTTACAAACTCATCGATGAGCTAACCTAGAAAATACAATGGCAAACAATAAGATAAAAGACCTTCTCAAACAATTGGAGAATGTCCAACATCTGAGGTTGTCCTCTGACCTCTATATACCACAGCAAACATGCACAAATGTTTACACACATATATGCATGCTTATCATATATACACAATAAAAAATGAGAAGAGATGTTTTTAATAACCTCAACCTATTTCCTGCTACATCTTTCAAAGCTTTTTTATTTTGTACCATATTTCTTTACCCAAATTCTGTATTGGTAAAAACATAGCACACACACACACACACACACACACACACACACACACACACACACAAACACAGTTTACACCTACATATAGTATTTTCTTTCAGTATTAGATCTTGGCTGATAAAAATGGATTGAAGAAGCTGAGTGAGGAGAAGGATGACCCCATAGGAAGACCAGCAGTCTCAACTAACCCAGAACCCTGGGAGCTCTCAGAAACTGAGCAACCAACCAGACAGCATACACGTGCTTGTCCAAGGCCCTTGGCACATATATAATAGAGGTCTACCTAGTCTGGCCTCAGGGGAGAAGACGCACCCAACCCTCAAGAGACTTGAGGCCCCAGGGAGGAGGAAGACTTGGGTAGGGGGATCATCCTCTCGGAGACAGGGGGAGGAGAAACAGGATGAGGAACTGTGGGAGGGGGTGCCAGGAGGGTGGGCAACGGCTAGATTGTAATATGTTTGTGTGTGTGTGTGTGTGTGTGTGTGTGTGTGTATGTGTGTGTGTGTGCATAAATGTGTATGTATATATATATATGTGTGTGTATGAATTTTAAAAAAATAAATACAAATATATAATGTGAATTCAGATAAGTATAATGGTGAGTCCAGTGTACATATTTGGACCTTCATGATTCAGTAACATGAGAAAACATGTTCAGGGGGCTGAAGATGGGGCTCAGAAGTTAAGAGCATCTGTCCTTGGATAGAATTGAAGTTCAAAGGCCCACACCTATAAGGGGCGCTTAAACTACTTGTAACCCCAGCTCCAGGAGATCTGACACTCTCTTCTGACTGCTGCTGTATACATGCACACATATCTATGCAAAGACATGGACACAGATACACACATATGAGAATAAATCTTTAAAAATAAAGAAAATATCTTCAAATTACTGATACATTGAATGATAGAAAAAATTTGGGGTCAAAAGTAAGTTCTACCATCTGTGCTTTCATTCCCTTAACTAGATGGTATAATTAGAATAGGAATTATTTTCTTACTAAAAATTTAAGGGAGTATAATTCACAATTGCAGGTTGGACCTTTTTATCATTATTCTGTTGTACGGTTCTCTAAATCCATGCCACCCTAATGCTGAGACTTCTGCAAAGTTCTAGAAGTTGACAATCTCTCTCTTTGAACAAACAAGATTTCTTCATATTTTCTGATATTTGGTTTATTTATCTAGTGTTTGTTGAATTATTTAACACAAAGTTTTCAAATGCTACATCTCACTGACAAATGATAGGTAAATGTGAGGGAAATCTAAATAACTTTTCTGATTACAAAAAAAAAAAAAATAGGCCAACCTTGATTCAATGTTCCTCTTTAATTCTAGTTGTTGGGTTTTAAGACAGCTTTTAAATAAAAAATATACTTACTTGTTATTATTAATGTGAGTTCTTCAAGTGGTTGTGGATACCATAGCCACTTTTGCCTAATCTGCAGATGCATACCAACACGTTAGCAGACTCTGAGAGACCAAATCTTTTAAATTTCAGTCTTTATTTTAGAGAACCTGACCTAAGTTTGAATTCAGATAAACTAACAGGCCGGTAGCTAGCATTAGTTTCCAAGTTACCCCCAACAAAACCAGAGTCTAGCTCCAATCTCTAAGCTCATCCCCAACAAGACCTGCATCTCCAGGTTCTACCCCCCAACAAGACCAGTGTCTCCAGGTTATTATCCCAACAGATCTGCACCCCCAAATTATAAGCCCACACCCTTCCTAACAACCACCAATGCAGAGGAAAATAGAAGTCAAATTTATGGTTTGACTCCCAGCACCAGCCACTTATATTAAAGGCTATAGTAGCTTTCCAATTAGATGCTTGCACACTTACTCTCTGCTTGCTGCTTACTATAAAGCCTTGTCCAGATAGATATTTGGGGATCCTCTCTCCACCAAAACCTTCTTGTGTGTGGTGAGCTGAGGGGCCCAAGCTAGCTCAAAAAGAATAAAGACCCTGCTGTAAGTTGCATCAGATCTGCTCCTGTCTGGTTTTTTTGTGTGGGGGTTGAGGGGATTGCTAACACTTCCCTGGCACTACAACACAAGAAATTACAAGAAAAAGAGAGAAATTGAAAGGAGAGACACAGTAGCATCTACACTGTCTCCTCATATGAGTCCTGTGCTAAGTTAGAGTGAGCAACATGTCTCTCAGTCGACAATAAGTACAGACCAGTGACATGTACCACCTATGCAACCAAATCCTCCAGAATTCTAGCCACATAATCTCCTATTCTCTATAAAATTCCTAATCTTAGGTATTCTATTACAGCAATAGAAAATGCACTGAGACAAATGACGACAGTGAATTGGGCAGTTTAGAGCTTCAAAGAAACACACTAGTCCATTGAAAATTAATTTTAAAGTATTTTCATTTATGAAGTCCAGACTATCTATATGAATTTTTGGCACAAAAAGAATCAATGAGCATAATACTTAAAAGCTATGAATTTACCTACATGAAACTTCATTGTGTAAATGTACCACATTTTCTGTATCCATTCCTCTGTTGAGGGACATCTGGGTTGTTTCCAGCTTCTAGCTATTATAAATATGGCTGCTATTAACATAGTGGATCATGCATCTTTATTACATGTTGGAGCATCTTCTGGCAAATGCAAATAAAAACAACCCTGAGATTCTACCTCACACCAGTCTGAATGTCTAAGATCAAAAACTCAGGTGACAGCAGATGTTGGTGAGGATGTGGAGAAAGAGGGACACTCCTCCATTGCTGGTGGGATTGCAAGCTGATACAACCTCTCTGGTAATCAGTTTGGTGGACCCTCAGAAAAATGAATATAATACTATTGAGGACCCAGCTATTCCACTCCTGGGCATATACCCAGAAGATGCTCCAACATGTAATAAAGGCACATGCTCCATAATGAATTTAGGTGCTTCTCAGCCCTACTAGTTTCCTCGGTTGAGAATTCTCTGTTTAGCTCTGTTCCTCATTTTTTGATAGGGTTATTTGGTTTTCTGGAGTCTAACTTTTTGAGTTCTTTGTATATATTGAATATTAGCCCTCTATCAG
This sequence comes from Rhynchomys soricoides, assembly GCA_019843965.1. Classification (NCBI taxonomy): domain Eukaryota; kingdom Metazoa; phylum Chordata; class Mammalia; order Rodentia; family Muridae; genus Rhynchomys; species Rhynchomys soricoides. The sequence goes on along the minus strand of JADRCH010000131.1, from coordinate 1,806,370 downwards.
ACATAGGATTGGTAAAGATCTTTTCCCAGTCTGTTGATTGAGCCCGCTGACTACAGTATGAATATAGTCAGTGGCCATTGAAGTCACTGAGCATATTAATAAAAGGTAAACAGTGTACTTGAAAGAAAACATCTTTATGAAACCTATCAGTACAGACTGTAACTTTAGGCCAATAAAAGTTTAAAAACAATAAAGCTTATATAATTCCTACTGAATCTATTTTTCTAATAAAGGAAACAAAGAAAAGTATCAAAAAGAACTATTCCAGATGGTATAGAAAAGACAATTCTAGGTGATATGTTCAAAAATAAAAGGACATCCCTGAGATGTTTAGAAGAAGCAAGTCAACCAAGAGTTCACAAAGAGTAGAGATAAAAGGAGACTCAGGGTAACACAAGCCTATGCAGCTAGCATTCTCTCTCTCTCTCTCTCTCTCTCTCTCTCTCTCTCTCTCTCTCTGTGTGTGTGCGTGCATGTGTGCGTGCATGCACGTGCGCACATGCATGCTCACACACATGTGGGGGGAAGTAAGGGGGCAAAGGCCAGAGGTTAGCATCAAGAATCTTGCTTTATGACCATCTACTAAATGTTTTGAGATAAAGTCTCTCATTAACCATAGGACTCACTCAGTTTTCTACACTGGTTGGCCAGTGAGACCCAGACATCCACCCATCTTCAACATGCATCCTCAGTTCTAGGATTACAGGGACTAATAATGATGCCCAGCTTTTATGTGGGTGTTGAAGATCCAAAATCATGCCCCCATATGTGCTCACTAAGCACTTTAACCAATAAGACATCTCCCTAGCCAATAAAGACACATTTTGACATTAAAACAGAAGCCATAAAGAGAAAGCAAGAGTGATGATAGAATCAATCTATATACTTAAGGCTAAAAATATGACATTGTGAAATTTTTCTCAAACACAAATAGTCCTGAGACTGAAAGAGGAGGCAGTCAATGAATTCAACAACTTGAAATAAGTTTAGAAAACTTGAAATAGCCAAGTGCTGCATAAATTAAAATACTAGGGGGTTCTTTATTCCTGAAAGAACAAAAGAATCACTAAATTACCAACAATTATCCATTACTCTCAATATGCTATTTAAACTATTGTATCTATTATTGATCAAATATGAATTATGGTGTTGATGAATTGATTTGGGTAATTAGACCATCTTCAGACCCCAGAAATTTATTGATGTGACTTGTGTTACTATAGATTTATTTATCCCCTCTGAAATTTTGTACAATACAATCATGTAATATATACCCTTTGATATTTCATTATTTCTGCCTTGTTTCTGGGAGTCATCTATGTGATTGTACGTAGTTTATTCCTTTTTTATTGCTGAGTAGTGTTTCATTGTATAGATGTGCCATCATTTCTGTACTCACTGAGCATCTAATAGATAGTGGGATGTTTAAAGTTATAAACAATGAGAACTAATGGTTTCATTTGCTTCATATCCTCAGCAACAACTTGGAATCTAAAAATGTAAATGAATAATATTTGAATGGTAAAATCTCTTCATTTTCCCTTTCTTAAAAGCAATCATTGGTTTGCTGCTCCCTCAGTCTCTGCTTCATCTTTATCCCTGCATATGTTGTAGGCAAGACAAATTTTGGGTTGAAGGTTTTGTGAGTGGATTGGTGTCCTCCTCCCTTCTCTTGAAGTCCTTCCTGGCTACAGAGGTGACCATTTCAGTCTCCATATCACCCTCTGGTAGGAATCTAAGCTAGAGTCACCCCCATAACCTCCCCATATCTGCTTCCATCCCAGGCCTCCATCTCTACTCACCAGAGATGTCTCCCCCTACCCCTGCTGATTTTCATTCTCACTTCCAGGTCTCTCTCACCCTCCTTCTCCCCACACCTGACTGCCATACCCCTTCTATTCTTCACCTTATCTCTTACCCAGTTCCTTGTCTCCATCAACTTCTCATGACTAATTTAATCATATCTCCTTCTGCTTTTAAGAAGGTTTGTGGTTAGGTGTTGAAGAAATGGTCAGTGATTAAGAGCTGTGGTGGTCTGAGTAGGTAAGTCACCCCATAGACTCATGTGTTTGAATGCTTGGCCCTTAGGAAGTGACACTATTAGATGGCATGGCCTTGTAGTGTACCTGTGGTCTTGCTGGAGAAAATGTGTCGCTGGGGGAAGATTTGAGGTCTCCTGTGCTCAAACTATGCCCAGTGTGACACAGTCTTTCCTTGCTGTCTGCAGATCAAGATGTAGAACTTTCAGTTCCTTCTCCAGTATCATGTTTGCTTGCATACCACTGTGTTTCCCACCCATGATGGCAATGGACTAAACCTCTGAAACTGTAAGCCAGCCCTCGTTAAATGTTTTCCTTTATAAGTATTGCCAGGGTCATGATGTCTCCTCACACCAGTAAAATCCCAAGGCAGGAACATTTGCTGCTCTTACAGAGGACCTGAGCTTGGTTACTAATACCCTGTTCAGGAGACTTACAGACACCTGTGCTTGCAGCTCCAAAGTATGCAATGCCCTATTCTGAACTATAGAGGAAGACAGACAGACAGACAGACAATGCAGACACACATACACACACACACACACACACACACACACACACACACACGAGAGAGAGAGAACTAAAAATAAATCTAAATAAAAAATTGATGATTGTGGTTAAATCTAGCCTATTCCAGTTTCTTTTATCTTGCATCTCAAATTTTGATGTCAACATATCTGCAGAGTCCCATTTTGGTATGCAAAAGAACGTGTTCAGATGTTTCAAATACAAAGATATAAAAAAATTGAGAGAGGCACATTGTTTTTTGTGTGTACTAAACAAAGGTATCTTGGTGCTTCTTTTATGGTAAGTGCTTGTAAAGCACTTTGTAAAAGTTTTTACCTAAACTAAATTTCCAAAGATTTTGCTTTCTACTACCTAGTAAGTTCTTTATAGATTTTTATATTCAAATATATTGTATAATTCAACTTAAACCTTTAATTAAGTATGAAACAAGGGTTGATATTAATTTATCTCCTGTTTATCTATATGTCTATAGTAATGAATTGCTATATAAATTTCCTTGTGATTGGCCCTTTTGTAAATTCAGCCTTGATCATATGCCTCAGGATATATTTCTGGGTTTTCCATTTATTCTATTGATATGTACATGTTCCATGTTATGCTGATTAAATGATTTAATTGCTGTAGAATTCTAGTAAGTTTGAATTCTGTGGAGATTTCACAACCATAGAATGAGTATAAGAAACTTTTATGAATTAAAAATGAATGACAGGACTGATTAAATAATCATTGCTGATTTTATGAAATTTTGGCATTTATTCTCTTCCTACAAAAATACACTTCTGTTTTTCCAGGATGTCACTAATAATTTAGTCCTATTTATGACCCTGTACAACAATCACTCCTTAGAATGTCGTTTACTGCCTGTACTTCCCATGGCATATATTTTATATACTATCTTGGACTTTTTAGACAATGTGTAGAATACATATCAGTCTAAATTGTTGAACCCTGGTAGTTTAAAGACACATTTTACTCTCTTATGTTTTGCAGCAGCAGGAGCCCAATAAGTGTCAATAACATGGAAGGTTATCTATTAACAATCAGAAAGAATTACTAGAAAACAGTACATTAGTGTTTACTCTCAATAAATCAGATTTCCTGAAAATAACAGTACAGTTGATAACCAAAAAAGACTAGAACAAGAGCTGATAAACCAGGAAAATGACACTAAAACAGAGTATGGCTCCTGGAAGACCTATGTGTCTGATATTTGTCCTGGAAGACCTATGCTGATGTGTCCCTGTCACTCTGCAGTTGGGGAGCTAAACTCATATAAGCTTCAACCTCTGCCTTTATTATGGCCCTCTTTCATTTTTCTTTAAGTGTCTATATATTCTTTGGTTAAAATATTGCTAATTTCTTGAAATATGCCTAATGAAAGAACCTATGTATCCAAATCTCTACATGTTGACTAAATTATCACAGTTTGCCATTGCAAAGTTGTGTTGATGGACATCCTATACTTCCAGGTGACAAGAAGCAGTAAGGTCACATGTTACAATGTAAGGGAAAGCAGCAACCCCACTCAGTACAGCACAACTACTGTGTTGATGGGTGTGTATATCAAGTACTGTTTTCTCAGAGGGGAGAAGGCATCTCAGTCTGTAGAATAAGCATAGCTTCAAAGAGGAATTCAAAAACTATGTGTTTTCAATAGTAAATCAAATAACATTTGAAAGGTGACAGCTACCATGTCTTTATATTCAAGTATATTAAATGTAATGTTTCTTGATCCAAATGTGTTGCTAGTATATTGAGTGACTTTTGAAAACTTTAAATACATATTATGTAAGCAAATTTATCTGGGCATTATCTGTGAAGATATACATGCTTGTCAACTAGACCTGCCAAGACTATCCAGAAGGAATGAATTTGTGAAAAGATGGTCTCAGGAAGGAAGAAACAAAGAGTAGGTGCCAATCAGGCAGTAAGGACCTCTCTTAGGATGTCTTAACACTGAAGAACTGAAACAAGTTTTCAGATCATATGAATGCTAATTATCATATTTTGTAGCCAGATGGTGGTGGGTAGGGAGCACCCTACATATGTACTGTCTGCCTAATAACAAATGGATAAAGGACTCTTAACTGTTGCCTTCTTACATGTTGTATTTATGTCCTAGAACTGCTGAACAAAAGAACTGAGCAATTTAAAATACTATGAATATATTTAACATAGCTCTGTGGGTCAGAAATTAAAATTTAATGTGTTAACAGACCCCTCCCCCTTCATCCAACAGCTCTGGGGAAGATTTAATCCTAGCCTCCTGCTTGCAGAAAAACCTTGCATTCTTTGGTTTGTAGATATTTCAGTGCAGCCATCAGTTGGCATCCTTCTGACTGTGTATCAGCTTCTGTTTATATCTGCTTTATGCTCAAGTTTCCTTTTAAAAAAAAATAAAAACACCGATTGTCTTGGAATATGTCCCATAATAGCCATGAACGAAAGACTGTATTCACAAATCAGGTTACCTTCTTGGCTCTGAAGTTACAACTTCCAGGTGTGTGTCAGAGTACATACAGAAACCTTGTGTTTCATAATAAGTTTGTGTTCACATTTACAATTTTGTTTGGTTGTTATTCATAACTTATTTGTTGATGTTAGAACATCTGACAATTTCCCCAAATAACAAAGTGGTTTTTGATTCTTCATCAACATTTCCTGAAAGCCAATCATTTTTCTCTACTCCCTCATATGTGGTTTTAGTAATAGTTTTAACCTATTCTCATTTCTCTTCAAAATTCAGTGTGTGTGTGTGTGTGTGTGTGTGTGTGTGTGTGTGTATAAATTCTTAGCACACACAGAAAGAGAGAGATTCTCAGCACACAAATGAGAGAGAGAGAGAGAGAGTATAAATATCATCTAATAATATTGTGCTCATCTCATCATCTACTTAGTAAGAGAAACCAGCAGAGTTTATTTACTTTCTTCTGTTAATCAACTCAGTTTTTAGTGCATTAGTTTAGACATACTTCAGAAGCATATTTTGTCGCATTGAAATAGAAAAATATTCAGCATATTAACTTTGATCACAGCCAGCCTTACCCAAGAAAGATGTGTATCCCACCTCCCTTTTGAGTGATACATAGGAAACAAACTAAGAAAGATTTCTTCTCCAGAATATGAATGTAGAAAATGAGGAAGAGAACATATAGAAGAAAGAATGAAGGGAAAAAGAAAGGAAGTCCAAGGAGGAAGAAAGAGAGATAAGATTTTTTCACTCTACTGAAACCACAGACTATAAAATTTGCAGGGTATATTGTTTCATTCAGCCATTATGCCTACACTCCTTCTGCCAGGACAGAACTTGAATTAACCTTCTGTCTCTGGCGACTGAGGTAGCTAGCTCTGCAGTATAAATGTTTTTACTTACTAGCAAGGCGTCGATGATTCCTATAGTTAACACTTACCCAGATGATACCAAGCAAAATTGAATATACATTTAGCACTGGCCTTAATTTAATGCAGAAATAAGTGAAAATGAGGTTTCCTTTTTAGTTCTATTTCCTTTAGGGTTGGCATTTTGTATGTATAACTGGAGTTTTTTCCTTGGAGTAAGTTGAGTAATAGTAGAAATGATATGCTGCCTTATTTGTACCCACCATAAATCTCAGCCAAGTACTCAATAAATATTTGTTAAATTAAATTAAATTGATTTTTTGATGTCTTAGCAAATAGTACATTATGGAGCTTATTGATCATAATTAATTGCTCCATAGCCTATTAAAATTCACCCAGTGTAACATAATAGTACACTCATCTTAAGATGTTTTACATAAATTGTGCTCCAAATTGAGTATCTTGTTGAAAGATTTCCTCCACCCTTGCTTCTGGCAGCCTGCTTTTCCTTAGTTTGAAATATTAGTCTCTAAAGACCAGTTTCCTCTGAGCAGATTATCAAGATTAACAAGCATTCTGTGCTTTCTAGTCTGCAAGGAAAGCTTTTTCCTCCATTTCTCTAAGGAAACAAATACACTCTCTCCTTGTTGTTAATTTATGTTATTTTGTTGTTTTTGAAGAGGTGGTTGTTACTGTGTTCGATTACTGACTTAAGCTCTCCTACAACATTAAATTATGAATAGATATCTATGGATTTTTTTATTTTTACTTTAATGTTTATTTATTTATTTATTTATTTTTGTTTTCTTGAAATATTGGGGGAAAACATTGATGCAGACACTGCAATAAAACGTAATCTTTGATTCTAAATATGAAGGTCATATAGTTTACTCCATAAAATGTCATGAGTATAAACTTGAGCAGCCATTAACACTTATTTTCTTTTTATTTTAAATATACTTTAATTGAAATACAATTATGTCTTACAATTATATGACTTGCCCCTTTTCTTCTCTCCCCTCTAGCCCCTCTCATGTACCCTCTCTCCAATCTCCCCTCTGTTCTCAAGTTGATAGTTTCTTTTTATTGATATTATTATGCATTATTGTTTATATATATATATATATATATATATATATATATATATATATATGGCTTCAGGGAGGACCACTCTTCAATGGACAAACGGTAATGGGGACTCATCCTTAAGGGAGGCTGATTTGCAGTCATTTAAAAGTTGCCTATAGCCATTTGTCAAGAGACAAGATCCCCTGAACATTTCCCTGTTTCATGGTATCATGCTCACTGATATTGCCACTATTTCCATCTTATTTATGCAATAATATCTATGGAAGTCTTTCACAATAGACTTCCCAGTATTCTGGCTCTTACAGGTTTTCATCTCCCTCTTGTGAAATGATCCTTGAGCCATATATGCATAGATGCATAGATGCAGAAGGATATAGAGGTATCCACTGGGATGGACTTCAAATCATATACTAGTCTCACATTGGGTTCAGTTGGGGTTTTCTGTAATGCTCTCTATTTTCTGTAACAAGAAGCTTATTTGATGAGTGGGGGGGGGTAGCTACACTTTCTTGTGGGTATAAGAAAAGGTTTAGAATGTAGTAAGGAATTATATTGGTCGAACAATGATATAGTAAATTCTTTTCTAATGTCCACAGCTTCACTAGCTTTGAGAAGCTGGTTTCTACTATCTTCTCCTCTTGGCTTTATATAGACAAAGTTAGAAAATGGCAAGAAAATACTCAGATTTTTTTCAACAGATGCATGTTTTATAATGCCAACTATTTAGCCTAACCAATTCTCTACACTATATTTTTGTTATTTGGGGGAGAGCTGCTGCAACCGAGAACCCAAGTGGTAGTAGCTTAGATGTGATTGAATCATTTTCATCCTCACATGCCTACTAGTGATTGTGAAAGGAGTCCAGGGCTTGCATGGTCACTCAGCAGTGTCAAGATAACAGGAACAACCTTCGGTGTCATTGTCTGCCATCCTAAAAGGATAGTTTCATCCCTATGGCACCAGTGACTTACCCTTACAAATATCATTAGAATAGAGAGAAAAAAGTGGGTGGAGTGTAGGTTACACCTCTTCAACTCAATCCCATAATGCAGGGTTTGGCTACAACTTTACATGAGATAATACAGAAAACATTATTCTTCTCTCATCTGTGAACCAGAGGCTTCATCTTAATAGACAAATACGAGAGAATTATCAAGGATAGCAAGATTTCTCAGCACTCAAGTTTAGTTACCCTTTCTTTTCTCTCCCACATAAAATACTGACTTTTGAAAGTAAAAACTATTCTACATGCAATGGAAGTTTATCCTTAGTTATACAACAGGTCATTAGATAATAGGAACCATAAGGCAGTCCTCTTGAAGCCTATGTACCAGGGACCTCAGTCCAGCCCGTGTATGCTTTTTGGTTGGTGGCTTAGTCTCTGGGAACTCCCAGGGGTCCAGGTTAGTTGGCACTGTTGGTCTTCCTTTGGGGTTGTCATCCCTTTCAGTTCCTTCAATCCTTCCCCTTAATCAACCACCCAGGAGGTCCCAGAGGAGGGGATGTTAGGTCTTTTGCTCATTTGCTGAACAGATAACAGTGTATTAAGTAATCCTCATCTTTAGAATCCAGAGTCATCATAGATACCTGCAAAGTGCATGTAAGTCTTATCTAGATTTGCTTCCATAAATTGTTTGTGTCTGTGTCTAGGAGAACAGAAAGAGCATAATGTGATAACAGTATAATTACAGCACAATCAGTTCAGCTCATTTCAGGATTGCCCTGTATATCAGTGTACTCTCCTTGCTTTTTCACATAACAAATAACAAGAACACAGGAAAGGAAATTAGTATGTGATGTGACTGGGTCTTTTTTCAGGTCCTCAGACAAAGGTGATATCAGAGAGGTACCACTTGTTCAGAAGATGTTAGAGTCTGCTCTAGGGAGAAAGCGTGAAATAATTATCAGATGGTGAGAACAAAGGAAGACAAGAATTGTTTAATGTTCATAGACTATCCCAAACAGCAATGAAAAATCAGGATATAAAAACTGGTTTTGCATAGTAGATGTGTTTTATGGTAAAGATGCATTGCTTTGAAATGAAAGTACAAGGTACATCAACTGTAAGTGCCCTATTCATCACACACAAAGCTTCCGTGGTCAGGTGGCATTAATTCTGTGGTTTTGTATTGCAAATCAGACCACAGGATACATATTATTTTACAAGGAAATATTGGAAATGGTTGAAGGTGCTTGCAGACATATACTGGAGATAGAATAATGATGCATGGCACATTTACTGTACACACAGAATTTAGATAAGTGGAAGAAACATTCTGGCTCATCTTAAAGGCTCAGCCCATCAGTCCTTAGGTAAGGTTTATGCACTGCCTCAGCACATCCACATTATGTATAAGGAAAGCAATGTGCACCAAACAATTAATTGAAAGCCTTGAAGGGCATAAGTATTCCATTAGCAGTCTCTAAACAAGAAGGCCTCTCTCACCATGGTAACCAGGAAGAGCTGTCAGAGTTTTTACAGCTGAGGCTTCTGTTGTTGCTCGGGGGAATCCAGTGGATGCCTTAATTTCCTCTGCTTCTAGACAGGTTTTCCAAAGGTTATGGCATTTTTTGAGGATTGTGTTTAAGGTTCATTTTTAGTATCAAGAATGAAATCAAATAAAGAAGCCCTAACTGAAAACTCTGTATAACACATTGGAACTTACTAAACAAGAGTTGCTCCTTTATTCTGAAACCTTGGTGCAAAGCATGAAAAGAAAATGCTATGGAGCTCAAGAACTGTAATAATGGGTTGAAGAACACAGGCTCAGAGGGACTCTTGGGGTCCATAGTAGAATTTATATGTAGATATATGATCACTTTCTGTGAGAAACAGTGTCTAAGATTTGAACACCCTTGGTGATTCTCAGGGAAAGATATTGTAAGTTCAAATGCTCAGTTTCAACCAGAATGGAGAAGCACAGATGCTCACTAGAGAAAAGTTAGATCACGAGAAAGAGGATGTTCACAGCAATAAATGACACTGACTGCTTCTCACATGATCCACTTACAAATGAACTTTCTCAAAAATCATCTTTTTTCAAAAATATTCTTACTAGAGTTTTGTCTATGCTAAATCCTAGATCATGAACTTCTTTATGTTCTTATCTTCTATAATCGATAATTTAAGGATCTATTATGGCACATCAGAAGTCAATAAGCTATGGTAGGTTTATCATTCCTGATACTAAAAAGCCATATTAAACATGGCCCTCCCATCAAGTGTTGTAACCTTTGGAAAACATGTCTAGGTACAGAAGAAATTAAGGTAGCATGGACTTGGCAAGAGATGACCAGAAAGCTAGTGAAACATTATTTCTGTTTCTGTGAAGCTCTTTTTTAATTAGGTTAGCATTTTTATCAATAGATTAGGTGAATAAGAGATTTGCCTTCACCCACATGGATCTGCTAAAGACCAAACAGCACAAAGAAGCAAAGGAAAGTGAATTCACTTGCTTCTTTAGTTGTGATACCTGTATATTTCTATGAACTATGGCAGGCCCTATTATTGGGCTATCAAGTCTTAGATTTCAAAGAGCTATCAGTAACTATACCTCATATCACACACCCTCCCACCCAGGTCCTAAATCTTAACTGTTAGACACTGTTGTCTCCCATGGTTCTTAGGCCTTTGGGTCTGGCTGAATCATACTACATATTTTCCTGACTCTCCAGTTATAGATGGCAAATCATGAGTCTTACAGACTCCACAACAATTGGAACCAATCATTGCATGAATATCTGCATACATTTCTAAGATGCTCTGGAAAATCCCAACATAGAACCCAGAGGAATATGCAACAAAATCCACTATGATTCCCTTGTATTGCTCGGTAGAGAATGAAGTTTGTCCCCAGGGATGAGTTATCAAAGACTCTTCTCTGTGCCTTAATTACAAAATCTAAATTTATAGATTCAAGATTTGAACATACAATTATTATAGACATACCATACCATATTCTTCATAAAACACTTGAAAGACTTGGATGTTTGTAGAGATACATTGGTACATATAGACTAGAAATAGAATCATGACATTCATATAATCATTATGTGCCTTATCATAAAAATGTTCAATAGATCTGTGCAGCCTATCTCATCAAATTATTCTTTTTTTCCTTTTATGTAGAAATATAAAAGGTTATATTTTTCTAGAACATAAATTTTCTTGAATATAACAGATTCCTGAAGATTTAATTATTATTCATTTAATTATAAAATCAGCTAATTACCATTTAACTTAAAATTTTTAATCTAGACTAAGTTTTAAATGTACATAAATAAGTTACTAAAATAGAATAAACTTGATATTAGTCTATATGGTGAAGAGTCAACATAAGTCAATAGAGAATAGTATCATTTAAATAGTAAATGTGAACTAAGGAAGATTTGCTGGAATTAAAAGAATGAGTCAAATATATCATTCATTCACTAAGATTACAAAATATTTTATGCTCACATACAGAGAACCTGTTCAACAAGGACTTTAGTATAACAACAACTGTGAGAGAGATAGGAAAGTACAAAGGCCAACGAGAAGCACACACAGGGCAGCCAGGACCCATCAAATTACAGACTAGCTTTGGCTCTAATGATGATTACATCAACTAAATCTGTGTGTAGGGGGTCTATAGTATGTAATTCCTAAAGATAAACTGTGTATCTTCTATGGTAAGATTCAGGAACCAACACTGAACAACATCATGAAGCCTTGGAACCAAAGTTGTTAGTGACCAGAAACAGAAGGCAGTGGGGAAGGGGAATGAATACAGCAGGGCACAGCTGTATGCTAACCTGAAAATTAATTCATGAAACAAGAAGAAGTCTTTTTACAGCTTCATCTCAGAAGGACTCAGAACTGTAAGGACTGCTGTGGACATTCACTTCTGTCCTCTGATTTGAGCTTCTGCTGAGCCTGGCTTGGCCCTGTTGGGGACAGAGAGACATGGCTCCTGCCCCTGGGACAGGGCCCCAATGTGACCCTGCATGAGTATCATAGTTGCTGTGAGCATAAGGATTGTTCATTTAATAATGTACATATTAAGGATGCAATATGAATTATGAGGGGCTTCACGAATCTAAAGGAACAAAGGAATACTATGAGCCAGCTTGTCAGAAAGATACAAAGGAAGGCAGATTCCAGAGTTCAAGGTCAGTTGATTCATAAGAAAGTCTAAAGGAAACCTGGAGTAAATGACTTGATTGATAGGTAAAATAAAAGACTGGACCTAAGTTCTGCAGGAGATGAGAAAGATCCGAGAATTTTTAGGATAAAAAAAGAAAATTATTTGGAGACCAGACACACAGAGACACAGACAGACAGACTCAGGGACACATGGACACACACATACGCACACACACAAGCAAACAGGACATGGGCAGAGAGATCTCTTCGAATAGCAAACAAGAATCAAAATGTAGACAAAGAAATCTCCAGAGAGAAAGAATATAAGAGAGAAACAGACTAGAAAAAACGTTATCAAGGAAACACAGGTCGTCAGCTAGGATCGATTATTTGGTTTCCAGTGCTTGTTTTCACCACCCCCAGACACCTCTTCTCTCAGAACCCCTCTCCATGCTGAGGCTGGTCCTTCACAAGCTTTATCATTAAAACACCTAAAGTTCTGTTTTTCAGTGTCTCCACCAGGCAGCATTCCCAGATTACTGCAGTGCATCAGTATCCATGCAGCTGCACCTTGTCACCTACCATACCGCCATGGCTGTCTCTACCTTCTACAGTCAGTCAGCAATAACAGAGTCTTGCAACTCTGTTAGAAGGTCATAGTCAGTTTTATTATTATTGAAGGTGATGTTCAAAAGCTCAGCAGTGAACATCACCTTTGACAGAGGTTATTTGAGCAACCAGAACTTCGTTTCATGGTTTTTACTTTAACACTGCACATATTTATGAAATTGTTCTTATAAAGTTCAATGTAATTTTGATGGAACTCCTTTTTATTGTTACATGATGTGTACCAGTGGCAGAGACTGGAAGTATCCTTAAATCAAAAATAGTGAAGCCAGTTTTAGTGTTTTCATCATAAAAAGTTAAACAAAATAAAAACAAAACAAAACAAAATATTCTAAGAACAGCTTCTTATTCCAAACCCACTGTCAAAGCAGAGAGCTACTCTTGCTGTGGTTGCTGATGCTGAGAGAATCTGCTGCAAGCAACAGTCACAGCTGTCATTTGAGTAGCAATCTGGTGAGAGCTGTGTGGTGGTACGGCTATTGTCCGTGCATGGCTGAGTGTGCAAGGTCCTGTCTTATTAAGGTGCTGCAAGGTGATGTTGCATACCACATAAGTGCTATCCTTTGCTATGAGCACATTATAGGAGTCCCTGTCACATCTGTGTGACATCCCACAGGTTGAGAATGCAAGCTGTGGTATTTGAAAAATGCTTACTCTAAATAGATTTTGTTTCCTTTAAAGTTACTGCTCTGTCATTATGTAAAGTCAACCCTGAATGTCCTTCATTTGTGCCTACAGAACCCAAAGGATATCACAGAGTCACAAAAATTTTCATTAAAAACAATCCCCAGTTATCATGTTATTGGAGAGATCACTTGTTTATGGCTTTTGACAGCTATTTATTGGAAATGCAGTAGTTATACTGAAGAATTCTACATCTTCTTTCTGGTGGTTCCTTGAGAACCTCCTGCAATAGACATTTTTGTGGCAGGTGCTGTTTGTGGTGAACTGAACACTGTAAAATTGTGTCATGCTGAGACAGTGAGCTAGGCTGACATGCTCATTCTGTTTTAAGGAGAATGAAAGCAAGTGAGTAGCTCACTGTTTTTTATTTAGACCTTAAGTCAGACTGTTGATTTTCCCCACTCTCCTGATTTTTCTGGAACACTGAAATCTTGGAAACAATTCCAAGTGTAAGTGAACATTCTTCTTATGCACTTTTGCACGTCAATGTAGTTATTACTATTCTGTAATGGGAGAAAATATATAAGTGATATGTTAACTCTCTTTTCTTATACATTAAGTCACTTTAAATTGGAGAACACAACGGAGACAATCACTATGTAAAATTTTACACATATACACATATTCCTGCTTTCCATTACATTCGAGGAAGAACTATAAAGAGGAAGATTCATGAGCACATTTTAGAAGCATGCAGTTTTCCACTCTACCATTTTTAAATGAGATTTTTAAAAAAAGCCTCGAAATTATATGCAAGTTTAAAGCTAAGTAATGAATGCTGAAGCAGTTGCCTTTGGTGGGAAAAGACTTATTACATGAAAACGTAAGATACTTGAGAAGTTGCTCTATGATCCTAACACAAGCTCTGGATTAACAACCTAGGAAGATGGAAATCAGGGACCCATGACTAAAAACTAATCCCAGAACAGTCAAATAAATAGATGTTGGCCATTTAAGTATGTGAACCATGCTGTTCACTTTAAAACAGATAGAGTAATTTGAAAGGGCATCTGAGGGCCCTTGATTTTCAATGTAGCTAAAGCTTGAGCTGACTTGAAGGGGCTCCCCTAACAAGGCGACCATTCAAGACAGCTCCTAAATCTCTCCTTTATTCAACTGAACTCTGATAGGTGTGGGGTATAGTACAACCATTTCCTCCAAATTGGCACATTGTCTCCTGGAGAAAAGGCAGAGGCTCTCAGGACCCAGGAAGCCCATAAAACTTACAAGGTTCAGGAAGCTAATCAAATTTATTACGTTTAGAAAGTTGTAAGATTCGCAAGGCTTCTCCACAGGTTATAAATTGGTAAGCAATTGCCAGAAGAAACTCTTCCTGAGATCCTAAATGAGGAAACTGCAAGAGTACAGTTTTTTTAGATATGCAGCTTCTTTTGGGTCACTCATACTCCTGTAAGTAACACAAATAAACTCATTGGTTCACTATGCTGTAAATCACTGGCACCGTTTTTCTGTTCAGTACCTTATCTGAGCTAAATAGTTGCTTAACAATATCTTCCCAGAAAAAGTCACACAAAAATCCAAGATATGTGATGAAAGCACATTCAAGCAGAAGGATGTAACCTGAGAGAATCCATGACCAGAAAGTTACTTCTCTCAGTCACAGCTGCTGTTGATTCAGAAAACTCCTGTAAGCCAGAAGCAGGCCTGCTTTTCTAGGGATTGAAAAGGAAGCTCTTTGCCTGCTGGAATAAGTTTGTTTAAAAAAAAATGCAAGGAATATGTATTCCTCAAATGTTCAAGCCTGAATTGACACTCACTCATTAGAAAGAGACCAGCAAGTCTGACCTCCAAAACAGAATTCCAACAACCACACTTTACAAATGAAGACTGAGTAATCAATCAATATATATCCAAGACAATCATCTTTCTGAAGCTCCATGGGCTAAAAGAACACAGGAAAAATAAGTAAAATAAGCAAAATAGTTAATTGGGAAAGAAATTTGATTAGAAATAGAAATTTTAAAATCAGACAAGAGAAAAAATTTCAGCTATAAAAACATTATGAATGGAGAAATACTTATGATTTTCCTAAGGTTAGATTCAGAATCAGTATGCCCAGTCTCACCATCTCTACTCATTACAGTACTGAAAATCCTAAACAGACCTCTTAGAGAGAAGTGGAATTAAAATGGAAGCAACTTTCTTGTTCCAGAAGACACTGTCTCACAGCAGACTTCCTGGGCCTCTGACTCCTAGAATCTCTCTTCTCCATGTTCTGACATGATTTCTGAGTCTCAATTATAGGTACTAAGCACTCCATGGCCAGTTCTCTACATTTTGACAAGTTGTGGATTTCTGAATGCTCTCTATCTGCTGCAAAAATAAGAATTTTTGATGAAGAGTTAAAGCCACACTTACCTGTGGGTATAAGGATGGGATTTAGAAAGAAGTTAAAAGCTATCCTAGTTTAGTTAAGTGGCAGCAATAAGTCCTTTCCTAGGGTTAATGACTGACAGGACTGAGACAGGCTGACTCCATGTCAGGCTGCAAACTGGCAATTCAGGAGATGACTAGGCCTAGATCTTTGTTTCCCAGAACTGGGAAAGTCCAGGCAAGTCAGTAATTGGGAAAAACCCAGGCCACCTGGCCTGAGGCAAGGGCAATGAACCAGCAACAGTTACCAGACTTCTCCAGCAACAGTTTCCAGCACCTCAAACCCCAGAATTAGTTTTGGAATGTCTCAAGAGATAAAGCCAACCAATTAAGATAAAGGCAACATAACCCTCCCTGAAATTCCCCTAATGTGCTTTAAAATGGGACTGTGTGCTCAACTGGGCATCTCCATCTTGTTTTTAAATGCTAGACCCCAGCATACTGGACTTCTGCAGAATAAAACCCTCTTTTCTTTTGTATACTATTTGAGTCTGGAGTATTATTCTTTGTGAATCATGAACCCTTACATGATCTTACCAATCACAGGAATTTTATAATGGTTAATTTTATAATGCTAGTTATTAATTTTTTTCTACTGAGCAAACCTTAAACACTATCAGGTGGCAGTTGGTTATTCCCATAGGTGTTATTGCACCATTGGTAATACATCATCATGCTGCTCACTATGTGAAGGTCTATAGAATTTATAGTTGAATAAGACTATTGATTTTTTTTCTCTTGGTAACTTGTATGATACCTTTCAATACTATAAGAGCTAGTCCTCAGGAAAGAGGTTTCTGAGTCATATACAGTTCTATTTCCCCAAATTTTATGTCTGAACTATATGTTATCTTAGCAATACTGGCTTATCTTCAAGTTCTGGGAGGCAAGAAGGCAACAACAATGGCTTATATTATTTTGGGAGTCTCTTTGACTCCTGTAATGAACACGTACAAGGAAAGATTCTATTGCTTGTTGTGTGTGGGGAGGGCATGATTACCCCAACAGGCATAACTTCATTGAACATACATGCACATATAGTGTGCATCATATATGTATATGACGGGAGACTACATCCATGAAATCAAAGTATGATTTCCTAAATAAAACCTGCATAAGGACAATACCAGTTGCCATGATGGGAAAAAAAACTCTCAAGACCAAGATTAAAAGCTACAGAATATTAATGACTGTGGAGAGAGGAAGAATTAGTCTTCTTAAGGAACAATGATCCTAATACGTTATCCAATCCTAAACAAAAATACATGTGAGCAGTACTAACTGGACTCATCAGGATACATAAGGCATGAGTTTGACAGGGAGTTACCGGGTGATGGGAGAAGTTGCAGGGGAAGATGGAGGGGAGAAAATGATGTAAATATACCCAGTTATAAAATTCTAAAAAAAGAGAGAGAGAGAGGGAAGGAGGGAGGGAGGGAGGGAGGGAGGAAAGAATCAGACAGAAAACTAAAAACAGTTATGTTTTGTAACAAAATAGCTAGATCTTGAGGACGTTAGATTAAGCAAAAGGAACCAGATACTGAAAGAAAATTCTGTACTTTCTTTCATATGAAAGACAGAGAACATCAAAGCATAAGAGACCAAAATACTAATTATTCTCAGCTAGGAAGAGAAACGAGAGGAGAGACTGGGGCTAAGTTGATGATTATACCAAAACACAGACTAGAAGTAATGGTAATGCTTTACAGAACAATGGGATGTGAGTGGCTCACAATAAACTATATCATATGTTGTGAATAACTAAAATGGAGCTTGAAATTTCCAAAGAAAAGAAATAAAGAAATGGAAATGCCAATTACTCCAAATTGATCAGCACACATTGTATACAATACCATGCTCTAGAAATTTGTAAAATTTGATTGTGTTAAGTTAAAAAAAAAATGTCAAACTTCAAAAAACATACAAAAACTAAAAGCCAAGTACTTTGAGAAGGGAAATTTCAATGTTTCTCAATTTTTATATAACACAATTGTGATGCTTCAATTTATCTTCAACTTGACTATCTTTAGAATTACATATTTGCTTAGAAGATATACCTGTAAGTATATCTGAGAGAGTGTTTCCAGAGAGATTTAAAAGATGAGGTAGTAATCACTGTTAATGTGGGTGGTACCTCCTGTAGACTAGGGTTCCAATCAGAAAAGAGAAGCCTGCTGAGAGTACCAAATATTCTTCTCTCTCTCTCTCTCTCTCTCTCTCTCTCTCTCTCTCTCTCTCTCTCTCCTTCTGATTCATGGAAGGGAAGAAATGTGACCATCTGTCTCATACTCCCATGTTTTAGTGGACTATATATACCACTAATTTTGAGCCAAAATGAAACATTTCTGAAGTTACAACAGGAAAACTAACTAATATATAGAACATATATAAGAAAACCTCAATGTCTCAAGAAAATATTGTTAGAACTAATAAGATAGTGGCAAGACATACAAAAATCAATGTGAATTTTATAATGAACTATCTAAAAAATAAATTTTTAAAGTTTATGATGAACTATCTAAAAAGGAGAATTACCACAAATTTGAGGCCTGCCAGTACTAAGTTTTGGGCCAGCCATGGCTAAGCAGCAAGATTCTCAAAAACAAATGAGCAACTAAAATAGATAGAAAAATTATATGATATAGATAAGAGAAAATTTAAAATATGGCTATGTTTAAAAACATTCTTTGGTTTTATTTAGAAGAATTTATATTGTTATGTTTGGCACTGGAAGCCTCTCTAACTATCCTGTGCTATTTAAGTCATAGATAATGGAAGACAATCTACAAGCACAGATTTGCTAAACCTGCATGACCTCTAGCAGGAATCTAAATGTCTGCCCTTATACCCATAGATAAAAGTAGTTGGATCCTCTCACTAAGAAGTTTTCCCTTTGCAACAGAGAAACTATTATAGACTATCATATATTTGAGAAATATACTGAAAAAGTTTAGTGTTAAGAACTATTACAAATATTTTAGCAATAAATAGTCCAGACTGTCAAATTATATTGAAATAACTGCCATCAAATGTGAAAATTTATCTCTTTGGAATAATAGTGGAATAGCAATGATTTGAGGAAATAGACCAAGGGACAACTTGTTTATTCAGAAGACACTTGTAAAACATCTGAGTAGTGGTACATAACGTGAAAACATCTGACACTGATACAGGGAGTCTAGCTTTATGGAAAGTGATGGAAATAGTAGTCTTTCTAAAACATGGGGTTTTTTTGATTGTTTGTTTTTTTGTTTTTCTTCAGAGGACATGGAACCTTAAATATTTACTGAAATTATCCACATGTTGGCTTTGTATTGTAAAAGCCTGGTAAGATGAAACTCCCTTAGTCTAATAGTTCTCATGACATCAATGTTTACTCGGTAGCTAAAAAATCACAAACAGTGCTTGAGCTGGTTGGTTAAGATCACATACTACTGTAGGAGAAAATCCAAATTTGGTTTCCAGAACTCACATTAGGTGGCTCATAGCCACCTATAATTCCATCTTCAGGGGATCTGACACCTTTTTCTGGAGTCCACAAGTAACTTCATTATAATGTCTGTACCCATATGCACATACTCACACACATAAATACATGCAATTAAAACTAAAATAAAACTTTTTAAAATTATCATAAAACAATCCAGGTGAAGGTTTTGTAATTACTAAGTGAGTTAAGATTAATAACTTTCTAAGAATATTGTATGATGTAATAGGCTTTGTAAGGTATTTTCATACATACTTAGCTATGGTAGAACCTCCCCTCTCTATCATCTAACTCATTATCTACCCCTCAGGATTTTTACTCTTCTTATCCCAGTGTCCCCCCTTGACTTTAACACAGTAGGTTCAATTACCCCCTACTCTTTTTTTTAATTCACTTTACATTCTGATTGCTGCCCCCTCCCAGTCACCCTTTCCAAACTCCTTCCTCCCCTTCTCCTCTGAGAGGGTGGAGACCCCCAGGTATCCCCCACCCTGGCACATCAAGTCTCTGCAGAGCTAGGCTTATCCTCTCCCACTAAAGACAGATGAGGCAGCCCACCTAGAAGAACATGTCCCACAGAAAGGCAACAGCTTTGGGGATAGCCCCTATTCTAGTTGTTTGGGACCCACATGAAGACCAAGCAGCACATCTGTTATTTATGTTCAGGGATGTCTTGGTCCAGAAGTGTATGTTCTTTGGTTGGTGGTTCAGTTTTGAGAGTCCCAAAGGTCCAGATTAGTCGACTTTGTTGCTCTTCCTGTGGAGTTCTTATCCCCTTCTGGGCCCTCAGTCCTCCCCTCAACTCCTCCATATGACTCTTCAAGCTCCATCCACTGTTTGGCTTTGGGTCTCTAGATGTGTCTGAAGCAGCTGCTGGCTGGAACCTTTCAGAGGACAGCCATGCTAGAGTCCTGTCTGCAAGCATAATAGAGTATCATTAATAGTGTCAGGGATTGGTGCTTGCCCATGGGATGAGTCTCTTGTTGGGCCTGTTATTGCCTTTCTTATTCTCTGCTCCATCCCTCATCCCTGTATTTCTTGTAGATAGGATACATTTTGGCTTGAACGTTTTGTGGGTGAGTTGATGCCCCTATCACTCCACTGGGGTTCCTGTCTGGCTACAGGAGGTGGCCTCTTCAGGTTTCATATCCCCAATGCTGTGAGTCTCAGCTAAGGTCATTCATGTTGATTCTTGAGTGCCTTCTCTATCCTCTGTCTTGGGCCAGTTCTCATGATGCACCCCCCCCCCGCCAGGTCACAAACCCACCAGATGCAGATTTCTATTCATTTTCATGACCATCTGACCATCTCTCCTGTCCCTCCCCACACCTAATCCTTAACATTTCCCCTATTCCCCTCCCATCCTTTTCAGCTCCCTCCCTCCATCTGCTTCCTGTGACTATTATATTCCCCATTCTAAGTGAGATTCAAGCATCCTCGCTTGGGTCTTCCTTCTTATTTAGCTTCTTTGGGTCAGTGGACTGTAGTAATATCTTGTGTTCTATTGTTAATATCCACTTTTAAGTGAACACATACAATGCATATCTTTTCGGGTCTGGGATACCTCACTCAGGATGATATTCTCAAGTTTTATCCATTTGCCTGCAAAATTCATGATGCCTTTGTTTTTAATAGCTGAATAAAATTCCATTGTGTAGATGTACCACATTTTCTTTATCTATTCTTATGTTGAGGGCCACGTAGGTTGTTTCCAGTCTCTGGCTATTACAAATAAAGCTGCTGTGAACATAGTTTACCAAGTGTGCCTGTGGTATAGTGGGCATCTTTTAGGTGACAAAAAAAGAAAGAAAGAAAGAAAAAAAGTGGTATAGTTGGGTCTTGTACCTCCTACTCTTAAAGCTTATCTTTCCCATCTTATGAGCCCCATTCTAGTTTCATGACCATCTCTCTCTCTCTCTCTCTCTCTCTCTCTCTCTCTCTCTCTTTCTCTCTCTCTCTCTCACACACACACACACACACACACGCACATCATATACATATGAGAAAGACCATAGCACATGAATTGTTTTTCAAGTCTTAACTACCCATTCAGTAGAGTAAATTTTAATATCATCTTAGTTAGTATGACTACCCATTCAATATAGTAAATTTTAAATATCATCCTAGCTAGTACATTTATTAATTATTATTTGAAGATAACCAATCTTAATATAAAGGAAATATTCTGGTAATACCTCACAAAAGTCTTGAAGCAAGATACAGATGACTTAGAGTTAGTTTGTTATTTTTTTCATTTAATGGAACATTAAATCTAAAACCCACTGTAGATAGAGATAACTTGGCATGAGATAATCAAAATGTTTGTTTCTTAGATTTTATTAATTTGGGCATATTTTCTCTCAGAGTAGATCTAATTCATATGATTTGAGTAACTAGAATACAGAAAAATAAATGTATATACTAAAACAAATTCACCAAAATAAGTTATTCCTTTGGCTATAAGAATTATCTTTTACAAGAAGAAAAGAACAGCATCATTGAATCACATAAAACTTGATCTATCTTGGCAGTCACATACAAAAATTATCAGAGCACTTCATTTTATTTACCACGTCTGGTGTTGTGTTCTTTTGCTTTTAATAACCAGTTTCTTGCTCAATAAATGATACAGAGAGTTCTCATTAAATTTTTAGACAAACTTCTCAGAAACAAATAAACTAAACATCTTTACTGGGATATCAAAAATCAGATTCCTCTATAGTTCTAAGTTGTTAAACTGTACTAAATTCAATAGCACAATGCAATCATCTAATGCTAACACTTTCTATTAATGTGATACCTGTAGAGTTTCCTTTCTGTTCACTTTACCCTCAGTCGTAATTGGGTCATAGTTCATGGAGAAAGGCATAGGTCACAGTCACAGGTAATTTAAAGAATTATTTATAATGAAGAGAGAACTGACAAGTGTTGGCAAAGTAATTGGGGCTTTCACCACCAAAACACTAAAGAGTATATTTCAGGACATAGATATATGATAGACAGATGATTGATGACAGACAGATTATAGACAGACAGAAATAAAGATAGATAGATAGATAGATAGATAGATAGATAGATAGATAGATAGAGGTAGACAGATAGATGATAGATAAATAAAGATAGATAGATGATAGAAGGTAGACAGATATATTAGATAGATAGACCACAGACAGACAGATTGATAGGTAGATAGATGAAAGGTAGATAGATGATGATAGATGATTGATAGAGGGTAGATAGATATATGATAGGTAGATAGATGAAGAGAGATGATAAATGATAGATAGATGATAGAGGATAGATAAATTGAAACATAGAAGACAAGCAGATAGATGACGATAGAAGATAGAGGCTACATATATAAATTGACAGATTATAGAAGATAGATAAAGAGATAGATAGATGATAGATAGTAGATAGACAGATGGTAAAGAGAAAAAGATACAGGAGACAGAAAAAGGAAGACAAGTTAAGTTTTAATAAGGCAATAACCAGAAATATACACTGTAACAATAAAAAAAATAGAAGACACAAAGATAATTTGGATCGGTCTCAGTAAATATCCCTCCATTAACCAATCTGCTTCAATATCCAATAATTCTCAGGAGAAAAATAAAATATATATTATCTCTTTTATGAGGAACAGTATTTACGCTATTAAATTGACTTGCTGAGCACTTTGATATCAGTCTCTCTTCACTTAGAAGTTATTTTGAGGGCTAATGAATTGAATTATTATTTGTAATAAATTTTAATGAAAATGGAGACATTTCTTCTGTTTTATCATTGGAGAAAATATCCTATTGAGATTCTAATACAATATATTTTTTGCAGACATATGTTTGATACCCAAGTCATTTCTTAGTATTTGGTTCTGATTTCACTGTGCTCAGTCTTAAAGACATGATGAATGATCCACATAATCACATAATGCTACCTATATAAATAATGGACATATATCTAGACATTGTTGAAAGAATAGAAAAAGCAGGTAGAAGGGATGACATTCTTAAATGAATATATGTGAATTGGGTCTTGGGTAACACCCATTTGACAAGTCATTGGACAAACTCACAGGTCAATTTGCAATGTCTGTACTCAAGTGAACAGACAGAATACATAATCAAATAAATTATTAATTCACAGGAAATCATGTGCACTGTTGTGCCAATTTTAGAGAACTAATAACAAATACTGTTTGTTATATATATTTGTGTATATAAGTAGAAACTGCTTAATACAATATTTCTTACATGAATTTGGTCCAAGGGCTAAGGTGAGGAGGTAGGACTTCATTGTATCTGTAATGCTCTAGTTTTTATTTATGCTAAAGATAGAACCAATGGCTTATACACAATAGAAAAAGTTTACCATTGAGCTATGCCCCTGGTGCTTCAAGGTTTAAATCTAAAGTAAATTTTATTTTTAAGATTGTTTGCCTCTTAAAACTTGTA
Source organism: Rhynchomys soricoides (assembly GCA_019843965.1). Lineage (NCBI taxonomy): Eukaryota > Metazoa > Chordata > Mammalia > Rodentia > Muridae > Rhynchomys > Rhynchomys soricoides. Next base: position 1,782,604 of record JADRCH010000131.1, on the reverse strand, counting down.
AATACCACAAGTTCTCTAAATATGATCTAATATAATATATCTAATCTAATATAAAATACAATAATATAAATATGTTTGAATCTGGTTTCAAATTTTGTATTAAAATACCTGATTCTGAGTACTTTTTGGAAGTAAGAGAGGAGGGGTGAAGAGGCCAATAGAGATATGGTACCACAAGCCTATAATCCCAGCACTTCAGACTCTGAAGTATGAGGACCCCAAGTTCAAAATCATAGTGTAGGTTATGAAGCTACTTGTCTCAAAAAGAAAATGAAAAGGGGGAAGGATGAAGAAAGATAGAGGGAAGGATGGAAGGAGGGAGGAAAAGGGAGTAAAGGAGGGAAAGGAAGGGAAGGAGGAGAAAAGGGAAGAAAGGGAGGGAAGGAGGGTTCTTGATTCTTCCAATTGCAATACAACATGGAAGGTGACAGAAAAGTGTCCAGAGATGTGAGCAGAAAAAAATCATACATCAAAACAAAAATCCAGCTGTGGCGGGAGACCTCTGACTGGGCCACCAGGGCTCTATAGCCAAATAGCATTAGGAGAAAGCTAGCCTCCCAGGAGTGTGGAAAAGCTCTTGAGAGGGGGTAAAAGGACTAAAACTGCTCAACAGGACTCATCCTGAATTCCCGGGACACTGGGACTGAGGAACAGCTGGGAGGACCGAGCCTTCCAGTTTCCATCTGTGGTGGGAGACCTCTGCCTGGGCCACCAGGGCTCCATAGTCAAATAATGCAGGGAGAAAGTTAGCCTCCCAGGAGTGTGAAAAAATCCGTGAGAGGAGGTAAGAGGACTAACACTGCTCATCGGGACTCGCCCAGAATGCTTGGGACACAGGGACTGAGGAACAGCCAGGAGGAAGGAGCCTTCCAGTTTTCATCTGTGTCAGGAGACCTCTGCCTGGGCCACCAGGGCTCCTTAGCCAAATAGTGCTGGGAGAGAAATAGCCTCCCAAGAGTGTGGGCAAGCCTGTCTGCTCAGAGGGAACCACCTGGAATACCCAGGACACAGGGACTGAGGAGCAGGCTTCTGGTTGCTTTCGGTGGATGGGGAGCTGATCCTGTGACACAGGACCCCATACTCAAATAGTGCCAGGAGAGAGCTGGTATCCAAGGAGTGCCAACACACTGTCAAGCACAGGCAAGACCATCACCTCTTTTCAGATTCACTGGACCAAAATGGGTCCCTTGCAGAGCCATCAGGACATAGGAAACAAGGGACAGCTGGGGACTAGATCCTTCAGGTTCCTGACTGCACCCCAGAGTTGACCCTATACCACAGCTCTCCAAACCCAAATTCCCCTCAGAGAGAACTGGTCTTTAGGAGTATTGACACCTAGGCTTGCAGGAAAGACAAGCCACAGCCAGAGAGAATAGGACCAGCTAACACCAGAGATAACCAGATGGCGAAAGGCAAGGGCAAGAACACAAGGAACAGAAACCAAGGCTACTTGGCATCATCAGAACCCATCTTTCCCAACAAAGCAATCCATGGATACCCCAACACACCAGAAAAATAAGACTCAGACTTAAAATAACATCTCATGGGGATGAAAGAAGATTTTAAGAAGGAAATAAATAACTTCCTTAAAGAAATACAAGAGAACACAGGTAAACAACTAGAAGACCTTAAAGCAGAAACACAAAAATCCCTTAAGAATTACAGGAAAACACAATCAAATGGGCAGAATCATGGGAAAACACAAACAAACAAACAAAGGAAATGAACAAAACCATCCAGGAACTAAAAACAGAAATAGAAACAATAAAGAAATCACAAAGGGAGACAACCCTGGAGTTAGAAAACCTAGGAAAGAAATCAGGAGTCATAGATGCAAGCATCACCAACAGAATACAAGAGATAGAAGAGAGAATCTCAGGTACAGAAGATACCATAGAAAACATTGACACAACGGTCAAAGAAAATGCAAAATGCAAAAAGCTCCTAACCCAAAACATCCAGAATATCCAGGATGTAATGAGAAGACAGAACCTGAGGATAATAGGTATAGAACAGAGTGAAGATTTCCAACTTAAAGGACCAGTAAATATCTTCAACAAAATTATAGAAGAAAACTTCCCTAACCTAAAGAAAGAGATGAGCATAAATATACAAGAAGTCTACAGAACTCCAAATAGATTGGACCAGAAAAGAAATAACTACCGTTACATTATAGTTAAAACACCAAATATACAAAATAAGGAAGAATATTAAGAGCAGTAAGGGAAATGGGCAAGTAAAATAAAAAAAGCAGACCTATCAGAATTAAAACAGATTTCTCACCAGAGAATATGAAAGCTAGAACATCCTGGGCAGATCTCAAGTAGACTCTAAGAGAACACAAATGCCAGCCCAGGCTGCTATACCCAGCAAAACTCTCAATAATCGTAGATGGTGAAACCAAAATATTCTATGACAAATCCAAATTTGCACAGTAAGTTTCCACAAACCCAGCCCTACAAAGAATAATAGATGGAGAATGCAAACTCAAGGAGGGAAACTTCACCCTAGAAAAAGCAAGAAAGTGATCTTTCAACAAACTCAAAAGAAGATAGCCACACAAACACAAAAATAACATTGAAAATAACAGCAAGCAACAATCACTATTACTTAATAACTCTTAACATCAGTGGACTCAATTCCCCAATAAAAAGACATAGATTGACAGAATGGATTCATAAACAGGACTCAGCATTTTGCTGCATCTAAGAAATGCACTTCCATGTTAAAGACAAACGTTACCTTAGAGTAAAGAGCTGAAAATAATTTTTCAGGCAAATGACCCCAAGAAACAGGCTGGAGTAGCCATTCTAATATCGGATAAAAATCAACTTTCAACCAAAAGTCATCAAAAAAGATAAGGAAGGACACTTCATACTCATCAAAGTAAAAATCTACCAAGAAGAACTCTCAATTCTGAACATCTATGCTTCAAATGCAAGGGCACCCACATTCATAAAAGAAATATTACCAAAGCTCAAAGCACACATTGCACCTCACACAATAATAATGGGAGACTTCAACACCCTTCTATCATCAATGGACAGATCTTGGAAACACAAACTAAACAGAGACACATTGAAACTAACAGATGTTATGAACCAAATGGATTTAACACATATCTATAGAATATTTCATCCTAAATAAAAATAATATACCTTCTTTTCAGCACCTCATGGTACCTTCTCCAAGATTGACCATATAATTTGTCAAAAAACAAGCATCAACAAATATAAGAAGATTGAAATGATCCCATGCCTCCTATAAGATCACTACGGATTAAGGCTAGTCTTCAATGGTAACAACAACAGAAAGCCCACATACACATGGAAGCTGAACAATGCTCTACTCAATGATAACTTGGTGAAGGAAGAAATAAAGAAAGAAATTAAAGACTTCCTAGTATTTAATGAAAATGAAACTACAACATTCCCAAACCTATAGACACAATGAAAGCAGTGTAAAGAGAACTCATAGCTCTGAATGCCTCAAAAAAGAAACTGAAGAGAGCATATACTAGCAGCTTAACAGCACACCTGAAAGCTCTAGAACAAAAAGAAGCTAATACACCCAAGAGGAGTAGAAGACAGGAAATAATCAAATTTAGGGCTGAAATCAACCAAGTAGAAACTAAAAGAACTATGCAAAGAATCAACAAAACCAGGAGCTGGCTCTTTGAGAAAATCAACAAGATAGATAAACCCTTAGCCAGACTAACCAGAGGGCACAGAGACTGTATCTAAATTAACAAAATTAGAAATGAAAAGGGAGATATAACAACAGATTCTGAGGAAATTAAAGAAAAAATTCATCAGATCCTACTACAAAAGCCTATATGCAAAAAAATTGGAAAATATGCATGAAATGGACAAGTTTCTAGACAAATACCAAATACCAAAGTTAAGTCAAGATCAGATAAACCATCTAAACAGTCCCATAACCCCTAAAGAAATAGAAGAAGTCATTCAAAGTCTTCCAACCAAAAAAGGCCAGGACCAGATTGGCTCAGTGCAGAATTCTATCAGAATTCTTCTATCTTCATAGAAGACCTAAGACCAATACTCTTCAATCTATTCCACAAAATAAAAACAGAAGGAAGACTAGCCAATTCATTCTATGAGGCCACAGTTACACTGATACCAAAACCTCACAAAGACCCAACAAAGAAAGAAAACTTCAGACCAATTTCCCTTATGAATATCAGCGCAAAAATACTCAATAAAATTCTCTCAAACCGAATACATGAATACATCACAAGGATCATTCACCATGATCAAGAAGGCTTCATCCCAGGGATGCAGGGATGGTTCAATACCCGGAAATCCATCAATGTAATCCACTACATAAAAAAAACTCAAAGACACATGGTCATTTCATTAGATGCTGAAAAAGCATTTGACAAAATATAACATCCTTTCCTGATAAAAGTCTTGGAAAGATCAGGAATTCAAGGAGCATACCTAAACATAGTAAAAGCAATATACAGTAAACCACTGGCCAACATAAAAGTAAATGGAGAGAAACTCGAAGCAATCCCACTAAAATCAGGGACTAGGCAAGGCTGCCCTCTCTCTCCCTATCTATTCAATATAGTATTGGAAGTTCTATCCAGAGCAATTAGACAACAAAAGGAGGTCAAAGGGATACAAATTGGAAAGGAAGAAATCAAAATATCACTATTTGAAGATGATATGATCATATACTTAAGTGACCCAAAAAACTCCACCAGAGATTTGCTACAGCTGATAAACACCTTCAGCAAAGTGGCCACATACAAAATTAATTCAAGCAATCAGTAGTCTTCCTATACTCGAAGGATAAACAAGCTGAGAAAGAAATTAGGGAAATGACACCCTTCACAATTGTCACAAAGGAGACAAAATATCTTGGTGTGACTCTAACCAAACAAGTGAAAGGTCTGTATGACAAGAACTTCTAGTCTCTGAAGAAAGAAATCCAAGAAGACCACAGAAGATGGAAAGATCTCCCATGCTCATGGATTGGCAGGATGAATATAGTTAAAATGGCCATCCTGCTGAAAGAATTCTACAGATTCAATGCAATCCCCATCAAAATTCCAACTCAATTCTTCATAGACTTAGAAAGAGCAATTCTCAAATTCATAGGGAATAACAAAAACCCAGGATAGCAAAAACTATTCTCAACAATAAAAGGACTTCTGGGGGAATCAGCCTCCTGACCTCAAGCTGTATGACAGAGCAGTAGTGATAAAAAACTGCATGGTATTGGTACAATGACAGGCAGGCAGATCAATGGAATAGAATTGAAGACCCAGAAATGAACCCACACACGTTTGGTCACTTGATCTTTGGCAAAGGAGCTAAAACCATCCAGTGGAAAAAAGACAGCATTTTCAACAAATGGTGCTGGTTCTACTGGAGGTCTTCTTGTAGAAGAATGCAAATTGATCCATTCCTATCTCCCTGTACAAAGCTCAAGTCCAAGTGGATCAAGGACCTCTGCATAAAACCAGATACACTGATTCTAATAGAAGAGAAAATGGGGAAAAGTCTCGAACACATGGGCACAGGGGGAAAGTTCCTGAACAGAACACCAATGGCTTATGCTGTAAGATCAAGAATCGACAAATGGGACCTCATGAAATTACAAGGATTCTGTAAGGCAAAGGACACTATAAATAGTACAAAATGGCAACCAACAGATTGGGAAAAGATCTTTACCAATCCTATGTCCAATAGAGGACTAATATCCAAGGTATACAAAGAACTCAAGAAACTAGACTCCAGAGATCCAAATAATCCTATCAAAAAATGGGGAACAGAGCTGAACAGAGAATTCTCAACTGAGGAAACTCGGATGGCTCAGAAACACCTAAAGAAATATTCAACATTCTTAGTCATCAAGGAAATGCAAAGCAAAACAACTGGGAGATTCCACCTCACACCAGTCAGAATGGCTAAGATCAAAAGATCAGGTGACAGCAGATATTGGCGAGGATGTGGAGAAAGAGGAACACTCCTCTATTGCTGATGGGAATACAAGCTGATATAACCTCTCTGGAAATCAGTTTGGCAGACTCTCAGAAAAATGAACATAATACTAACTGTGGGCCCAGCTATTCCACTCCTGGGCATATACCCAGAAGATGCTCCAACATGTAATAAAGACACACACTCCACTATGTTCATAGCAGCCATATTTATAAGAGCCAGAAGCTGGAAACAACCCAGATGTCCCTCAACAGAGGAATGGATATAGAAAATGTGATACATTTACACAATGGAATACTACTCAGCTATTAAAAACAATGACTTCATATAATTTGCAGGCAAATATGTGGAACTTGAAAATATCATTCTGAGCTAGATAACACAGTGACAAAAGAATGAACATGGTATGTACTCACTGATATGTGTTTATTAGCCCAAAATTTCAAAATACCCGAGTCACTTCACAGCAACCATTGGGCTGAGTATGAGGTCCCAGAGGGAGGAGTTGGAGACAGGACTGAAAGAGCTGAGGGAGTTTGCAGTCCCATGGAGGGAGCAACAGTGTTAACTGACCTGACCTCCCGATACTCTCAGAGACTGGATCACCAACCAAAGAATACACATGGAGGGACCCATGGTGCTGGCCACATATGTGGCAGAGGAGGGTCTTGTTAGCCATCAGGGGAATCAGAGGCCCTTGGGCCTGAGGGTGTTAGATCCCCTCATAGGAGAATGCCAAGGAGGAAAGATGAGAGTTGGTGGATAGGTGGTTGGGGAAATACCCCCATAGTGGCAGGGGAAGGGAGGAGGGAATAGGGAGTTTCCAAAGGGGAGATCTGAAAAGGGGGAAACATTTGAAATGTAAATAAGGTATTAAAAAATAAAATAAAATAAAAAAATAAAACAAATTTTTCACATGGGTAAAAAAAAAAAATCACATATATCAGTTTGTATTCATGTTGGTCAAAAGTCCAGGCCCAGGGTGGTAGAATCATTAATCAGTGACAAACAAACTAAATAAGGGCCACCATCTAGGTGATGTTCTCTTTGGAAAAAAATAAATAAAATAGAATAAATAAATAAAATTTTTAAAAAATTAAATAAAAAAATAAAAAAAACAGAAATCCAGAAAAGGACTCAGAATCAAACACTCTTTACAATGATATACTCTAATAGAGCCCAACTCATTCATCCCTGCACTGGGCAAAGCTTCCTGTATTCTAGTGTCACCCATGAGGCCCCACATCTTGAAAGTTCCACCAGCTTTTAAAACTGCCACATTGGGAACAAAGCTTCCAATGTCACATACCATGGGCTATATTCAAATTCTATCTAAGCCTTATCAAAGGACATGAGCAATATAGAGTTGGTGTGGATGAAGGAAGTTTCAAATGTGTTTGTGCTATTACAGGCTTTTAACTCTCAACTCCCACCTTTTCACACCTATCAGGCCTACCTCTTTGCTACAAGTCCCTTTCTCATGTTCATGTCTTTTCATTTCATGTTGTGGCCCACTGAGATTAATCATGGCTGTCTGAGTAACCACGGATATGGAACTATTAATCAATGGCCTTTTGAGGATTTTTAAAACTGTGTGTATATGTAAGAGGTTGTATGTATACATAAGTGCAGTATAATCAAAATTCAGAAGGTGGCAGACCCCATAGAGCTACAGTTATAGGCAGTTGTAAGCTCATAAAGTGGCTGCTGGAAACTGATTGAGGTCCGCAGCAAGAGCAAGAGCACTTGCACAATATCTACTCCAATCACTGAACCATCTCTCCAGTCCCAGTTGAAGAACACATAGCATTTGAGATAAAAAGCAATAACCACACGCTTTCCTTCAATGTTAATTGACATTTCACAAGTAATTTACATATTGGAACTTAAAATTATACAAGGGAATATTAACTTGAGAATTCTGTGTATTATTTTATGCACATATGTAACATTTAATTGTGCTACCATAATGGCCCAAGGCTAAGGAGGATGGGTCTGAGGGAGCTTCAACCCCAGATATCTCAAACATGGAGATAGCAAAAGTTGGCAACCTCTCCCTTCCCAGCATGGTTCCATAAAGCCAGTTCCCCCACCATCAACTCTTCTAAGAATTTATTATCTTGACAGTTATCAAGCTTCATTACTTATTTGACTTTATAAGGTTCCCTCCCATACACACACACACACTATAGCCTCTGAGCATATAGTTGAAGCATCTTCCAACACCCCTGCCTTGGCCAATGGTACATAGTCACACAAACTTATCCCAGAGACCCTGGCCACCTCCCCAAGGGCATAAGTACCTCCACATCCAAAGAACAAAGCCATTCTATGAAGCTGTTCCTGGGTGGTTCATGTAGGCACACACATAATCAACTGAGATACTGCACTGCATTCACTCATGCTGGGCTAAGCTTCCCTTTCTCTAATCCAGCTCAGTGGACAGTGGTCCTGGCTACCCTGAGGAGCAAACAGACATGTGGGATAGCATTTAACTATGTGATCTGCTTGCTTGCTATACTTTTCTATCTTGTGCACTACAAAAGATGAGGAGAAAATAAAGCTCACATTTGGTACTGAGGCATTTATGCTACTTATATCCATAGATAGATGCAGACAAAGCAACTGATCAATTTTTTTTTCAGATAAAAAGCAAAACAAGACCAAAATAAGAAAAGAAAAATGACAATAGCCAAATCCAAGAAAGTGACACCATTTTACTTCACAGTCAAATCCTAAAATCTTTCCCAGAAATTAGTTCTTCCAAAATTAAAAATCATTAACTTTTAACACTTAAAATTCTCTGGGACATTTAACAATACCCACATATTTTCAAGAACAGTTTTGCACAAGCAGCCTTCTTTTAGCCACAGCACAGGAAGGGATAGAATCCTTCCTAACATGAGAAATACTTTTCTTCCCTTCAATCACTGTCAAACCCAGCATCCCCAGAGATCTTCATAAAAGGATAAGGCATTTGGCACACAGTATTGCTATCCAGGGTTGGAGTTTATATACAGATGCTAGAGGATTTTTTTCTGTCAAAGGTTTAGAATAATTAAAACTCAAATGTATTTGCCAATTATACTAAGCCTTTTTTGTAAATTATCATTTTTTGGAAGTTTGAAGCATTTGGTACTTTACCATGATGTTCTGAAACCAGGGAAATTTCAGGTTGTATATCTGGACAAACACATTTCCTTCTGACAAGGTTGCAGCATGTTTTCTATGAGCTAATTTCAATAATTTATAAACAGTCTATTCTAGATCTCCAGAGCCAAGCTTCATGGTTTACCAAATATCTATTTTTTTAACACTGAATATGTGCCAAATAAAAGAAGCCTCTGCATTGGCTAGGTAGGCAAAACGAATAGATTTGGACTGGTGTCTAGTTCCTGGTTCCCCCAGGTAAGGAATCCTCACCAGAAGCAGGTATCAGTTCCAGAAGAATCATGCTAATGGTGCTTCCTGTAAAGAAGTTTAACTGAGAAAAAAAAACAACAACATCTTTTCAACCTCAGACAATTTTGGGTATAGAGACCATGCCTCAGTTGTTACTCAGATGCTACTGGAGAGTTGTTATAACCAAGACCCAAGATTGAGGCATGGCTATTGGTTTTTGAAAACTTCCCACTTTTCTTGACTGTCTGTGAAAAGCAGAATCTTAAAGTTCCTGAGACTATAGAGAACACAGAGAGAAAGAACCATGTTAATCATATTAACTACTTTCTTCTAAGTCCTTAGCAGAAGACTGAGGCTCTAAGAACTATTAGCTAAATCAATATTGATATAGAAGAACCAAACTAATATGAATACTTTAAAGTTATATTTTTAAATATGCCAAATTGGAATAAAATACACACTTGTCTCTGAAACTCTCAAAGTACAGAAGCATTTTGCTTCAGTTATTTTATTTTCTGATGGACAGTAAAACTCACCATCAGAAGAAGAGAAATCCAAGGGAAAATGGCCCTTCTTTTTTTTGAATTTCCAGTTCAGTGGGAAAGTGCTTTCAGTTCTTACAGTGTTTCTGACCACTCTCCCATTAAGATATCTGAAACTTGTGAGAGAGGAATGTGACATACATATCCCACTTAGGGATAATCATGTTACAATCTCTTTTTCTCTTCATCTTGGTTACTATTGTAACTCTGGAATTTTTCACATAGACTTTCAATTAATCTTACTATGGAAAATAAATTCTCTTTGTTATTCAAGATCATTGCATTCCAATTTAAATATTCTGCTCTTCAACAATTTTAATTTAGCTATATTACTAGGAAAAAATTAACTGTTGCTGCAGATTGTGAAAAGAGGCTTCAAAGCTAATATTTAGTACAAGATGGTCGACCAGATGTCTGCTTAGTGCTCTGTCCTTTAACATTCCACTGGCACTGTCTATTACAAAGAGAGCATCTCTACTATTCCATCCAACTGATATTCTCCCTATATAAATTTATTGTATCCAATCATTTTATTCAGCTGCAAAGTTATATACAACTTGACTGGATTTTTTTTTCTCCTTTAGATCTTTGCTGTTCCTGTTCTTTAAGAATTTCATAAAATGAGTTTCTGACCATGTTTACCCATTCCTTTCACTTCTGTCAGACCTATACTTTCCTTCCCTAACCACCCAAATGTGTATCTTCTTATTTTTTTTTAAATGACCCATGAATTCCAATTTTTGTTGCCCACATGTTCTTGAATGTGTGGCCTTCACCGGAGTACGGTCGTCCTACCACTGGTAATACTCAAAGAAAACTGACTCTCCCTCTCACAGCAGCTATGAATTGCCAACAGCTCCTCAGTTAGGAATGGGACTTCATATCTATCTTCCCTCTTCTTGCTGAGGTATGATATAATTTGTCCTGCACAGGCCTAATGTGTGCTGTCATGACCACTGTTATTTCATATATATAGTTTGTAAATGTCTCTTTTTCTCAGAAGCAATGAGATGAGAGCCATACCCAAGCTATCTGAATATGTGGCTTGTGCTGAGCTCAGTGCATTTCTAACTATCCCTATGCCTAGGCTAGTTGTCTCACTTAAAACTCCTCTCTCTCTCTCTCTCTCTCTCCCTCTCTCTCTCTCTCTCTCTCTCTCTCTTTCCTTCTCTCTCATCTGTCTCTCTCTTCCTCCCTCCCTCCTCTCCCCCTCCTCCAACTCTCTCTGTTGCTTTTACTGCTGTTGTTGCTGCTGCTGTCTTAAGTCACCTCTATTTCCTGTGCTGTTCTCATTTGAGTTGGGCATATCCTATCTCTGACTCATTATGTCAAATCTTTCTCTGATTCATCATTTTGTTTGATCCTCAATTAGTTATCACTTTTAAATGTGGCTGTTTCCTTCCACAAATAACTTTACCTTCATTGTTTGAGATTAAAGGTGTGTTCTGAAAGTATTTTTGTATTCTAGCAAGATTATGCAAACCTAGAAGGTCTATAGATATGATTCCTTGCCATAGCAGCCCTATTACTTTATTAAAATTCCTCTAAAGTAGTTACCCTGATGTGCCCAGAGAACACTTTTCTTATATTCAAGGACTGATTCTGGCTCTTATCATTATTCTGTCCCCTCTCCCAAAATGATTTGTGAATCTTATACAAAAGGAATGTGATATACATATCCCACTTAGGTATAAGAATGGCACAATCTCTTTTTCTCCACATCTTGGTTTGTTTTGTATCTCTGTGTCAATCATCATATACTACAAATAGAAATTTTTCTAATGAGGTCTAAGAGATATATTAATCTGTAGGTATAACATTAGGAGTCAGTTTAATACTATGTTCCTTTACCAGAATAATTGTTGTAAATTCTCTCTGAAAGAGCAAGTATTAGTATAGTAGGAAATAAAATTGCTTGAGTATATGGCCAATAGTGATATAGCTGGATTATGCTCTAGGCCTATTTTATTCATGTATTTGAGGACCCACCACACAGATTTCCCTAGTGGCTTCACTAGTTGATATTGTCACCAATAATGAAAAAGTGTTGCTACATCAACATTTGCAAACATTTATTTTCTTCATTCTGACTGGGATAAGATAAAATCTCAAAGTATCTGTAATTTGCATTTCCCTAACAGCTAAAATTTTGAACATTTTAAAAAACTGTTCTCAACTATTTGTATTTCATCTTTTGAGAAGTCTCCATTTAGTTCCACACTCTATATTTTGATTGGGTTATTTATTTTATTTGTTTTCAGTATTTAATTCTTTAGATATTCTAGACACTAATGTTTTGTCAGCTGTATGGTTATTGTTCCAGTTCTGTAAAATGGCTCTTTACTCAAACAGTAGTGTTCTTTGCTACAAGAATACATTTAGTTTCACTAGATGTCACTTATTCTTGGTCAATATCTGTGCTCCTGGAGTCCTGTTCAGAAAATACCTTTTTGAACCAATGATCACAAATATATTCCTAACTTTCTCTTCTCTCAGATTTACAGTATCATGTCCTAATTTGAAAACCCTGATCGATCTGGAATTGAGTTTTCTGCAGGATAAGTAATAAGTTTCTAGGTTTTTTTCCAAGTAGTTATTCAGTTTGACAAGCATCATTTGTTAATGATGTCTTTTTTTCTTCATAATGAAACCACACAAATATTCAACAACAACAATAACAAAAGAAAAGTATAGGCCATTATATTTTATGAACATGCATACAAAAGTTCTTATTAAACTACTTGCAAATCAAATTCAAAAACACACCAAAAAGATTAACCACCAAGATCTATTCAGTTTTATTCAAGAGATACAAGTATCGCTCAATATACATAAATCATTAAATGTAATCATTAAACATAAATAGACTCTAGGACAGAAACCAAATAATAATCTCATATGACATAGAAAAAACCCTTGAAAAATAGTAATATTCCTTTATTACAAAGGGCATGTAAAATCTAGAAATAAATGGGACATATCTCAACATAATGAAGGCAATATATACCAAGGTCAAAGCCAGAAATTAAGAAAAATACAAAATTCAAAAAACTCTTTCCCTAAAATTGGGTATAAGACAAAGATGACTACTCTAAGCATTATGGTTTAATATAATAATGCTTAAAATAAGAGCAAATAAGACAAATAAAAAAGAAAATGGGGCACAAATAGAAAAAGAAGACATCTAATTATTCTTATTTTCAGATTATATTTATGTAAGAACCTAAAGATTTCAGCAGAAATGTTCTACAACTGACAGTTTTAACAAAGTAATAGAATACAAAATTAACACAAAAAGTAGTAGCATTTCTATACCCAAATGACAAATGCAGAGGATAAAATCGAGAAAGCAATGTTATATGTTGGGGGACTCATATCAGCTGGTGTATGCTGCCTGGCTGGTGATCTCAGAGATCACAGGGGTCCAGGTTAATTGAGACTGCTCATCCTCCTACAGGGTCGCCCTTCTCCTTAGCTCCTTCCAGCTTTTCCTTAATTCATCCACAGGGATCAGCAGCTTCTGTCCATTGATTGGGTGCAAACATCTGCATCTGACTCTTTCAGCTGCTTGTTGGGTCTTCCTAAGAGCAGTTATGCTAGGTCCCTTTTTGGGAGAGCTCCATAGCCTCAGTTATAGTGTCAGGTCTTGGGGTCTCCTCTTGAGCTGGATCCTACTTTGGGCCTGTTGCTGGACCTTCTTTTCCTCAGGCTCCTTTCCATTTCTATCCCTGCACTTCTTTCAGACAAGAACAATTATGGGTCAGAGTTTTGACTGTGGGATGGCAATTCCATCCCTCACTTGATGCTCTCTTTCTGCTGGAAGTGGGCTCTTCAAGTTTCCTCTCCCCAATGCAGGGCATTTCTTCTAAGTTCCCTCCCTTTGATTCCTGAGAGTCTCTTACTTCCCAGGTCTTTGGTACATTCTGGAGGTTTCTCCAACCTCCTACCTCCTGAAGTTGCCTGTTTCCATTCTTTCTGTGGGACCTCAGGCTTCAGTCCTTTCACCCACCCAATAACACATCCTGTTCCCCTCTCCCTCCCCCAACCTGTGCTGGGTCTGGGTTTAGTCAGAGAATATGCACCCAACTCTCAAGAGACAGGAGGCCACAGGGAGTTTAGAGGTATGAGAGGGTGGGAGTGGAGGTGGGGGTAGAGACAAGGGGGAGCAGGGGGAGGGAGGAGTTATGGGATATGGAACAGTCAGAGGGTGGACCAGGAGGGGAATAAAATCTGGAGCATAAATAAATAAATAAATAAATAAATAAATAAATAAATAAATAAAATGAAAGCAATCTAAAATATATTGTAAAAGTAACTTTTTTTCTCCTGTTGTAATTGTTGTTTGGGAGACTCACTGCCTCCATCAGCTTAGTCCTGAAAGCTTCTAGCCTCTGTACAATCTAATCTAGCCCTAGAAAATTTTTGACTTCTGAGACTTATTGCTGTAAAAGCTTATCCTTTCTTATTCTTTCTGAATGCTAGCTGGCTGACTCAACTCAACTATTCTAGCTCAACCTCCTCTTCCAGCGGATTTATTCAATCTGGCTTTTCTCTCAGCATCTAAATTGCTCTGATTGGCCTCCAACTAACTCTAGTAATGGTTTCTAATCTTCTGGCTCTTTCTTGTTCTTTTGCTTGTTCTGTCTTTACCTGTGTCTAGTTTGTTCTCTCTTCAATCTGTCTCTAATCCTTTCCCAGTAAAGCTCCCTCCTGCCTACTCTCTATGCTGTTCTACTTTCCCTCTCAATGCTACTGTACTGCTATCCACAAACTCTGTGTTATTGTACTATACATTCCTCTTTCTGTACTTTATTTCTCCCATAAATACTGTCCCTTTCCTCACTCTAGTCATGAGAGCTGGGCATATCCTATAGTGTCAAATCTTTCTCTGATTTGTCACTTTTTCTGCCACTCAATTAGACATCACTTTCAAACATGGGTGCTTACTTCCACAAATTAACTTTGCCTTCATTGTTTGGGATTAAAGGTATTAAGAGTATGTTTGTATTCTAGCCAGAGGGACTAAAAGTGTGGGTTAATGGCAGAGCCACACCTTAACTAAGAACAGGTGCAAGTATCCTGGAACAATATATTTTGGAGAAAACACAACCAAGGAAATGAAGGAATTATGCCATTAAAACTTTAAGGCATCTCATGGATTGGGAGGATTAATATAGTTAAAATGACCATCCTCCCAAAAGCAATCTACAGATTCAATGCAATCCCCATCAAAATTCCAACTAGTTCTTCTTAGACTTAGAACAATTCTCAAATTCATAGGGAATAACAAAAACCCAGGATAGCAAAAACTATTCTCAACAATAAAAGGACTTCTGGGGGAATCAGCCTCCCTGACCTCAAGCTGTACTACAGAGCAGTAGTGATAAAAACTGCAGGGTATTGGTACAGTGAGAGGCAGGTAGATCAATGGAATAGAATCGAAGACCCAGAAATGAACCCACACACTTATGGTCACTTGATCTTTGACAAAGGAGCTAAAACCATCCAGTGGAAAGAAGACAGCATTTTCAACAAATGGTGCTGGTTCAACTGGAGGTCTTCTTGTAGAAGAATGCAAATTGATCCATTCCTATATTCCTGTACAAAGCTCAAGTCCAAGTGGATCAAGGACCTCTACATAAAACCAGATACACTAAATCTAATAGAACAGAAAGTGGGGAAAAGTCTCAAACACATGGGCACAGGGGGAAAGCTCCTGAACAGAGCACCAATGGCTTATGCTCTAAGATCAAAAATCGACAAATGGGACCTCATAAAATTACAAAGCTTCTGTGAGGCAAAGGACACTGTAAATAGGACAAAATGGCAACCAACAGATTGGGAAAAGATCTTTACCAATCCTATGTCTGATAGAGGGCTAATATCCAATATATATAAAAAACTCAAGAAGTTAGATTCCATAGATCCAAATAACCCTATCGAAAAATTGGGAACAGAGCTAAACAGAATTCTCAACTGAGGAAGCTTGAATGGCTCAGAATCCCCTAAAGAAATGTTCAACATTCATAGTCATCAGGGAAATGCAAAGCAAAACAACCCTGAGATTCCACCTCACACCAGTCAGAATGGCTAAGATCAAAAACTCAGGTGACAGCAGATGTTGGCGAGGAGGTGGAAAAAGAGGAACACTCCTCCATTGCTGGTGGGATTGCAAGCTGATACAACCTCTCTGGAAATCAGTTTGGCAGACCCTCAGAAAAATGAACATAATAATACCTGAGGACCCAGCCTTTCCACTCCTGGGCATATACACAGAAGATGCTCCAACATGTAAAAAAGACATAGGCTCCACTATGTTCATAGCAGCCATATTTACTATATCCAGAAGCTGGAAACAACCAAGATGTTCCTCAACAGAGGAATGGATACAGAAAATGTGGTACATTTACACAATGGAATAATACTCCAATATTAAAAACAATGACTTCATGAAATTCTCAGACAAATGGATGGAACTTGAAAATATCATTCTGAGAAAGGTAACTCACTCACAAAAGAATGAACATGGTATGTACTCGCTGATAAGTGGTTATTAGCCCAAAAGTTCGGAATACCCAAGAGTCACTTCACAGCAACCATTGGGCTGAGTGTGATGTCCCAGATAGAGGAGTTGGAGAAGGGACTGAAGGAGCTGAGGGAGTTTTCAGCCCCATGGTGGGAGCAACAGTGTTAACTGGCCTGACCTTCTGATACTCTCAGAGACTGGATCACCAACCAAATAATACACATGGAGGAACCCATGGTGCTGGCCACATATGTGGCAGAGGAGGGTCTTGTTAGCCATCAGGGGGAGGAGAGGCCTTTGGGCTTGAGAGTGTTAGATGCCCCAGTATAAGAGAATGCCAAGGAGGGAAGATGAGAGTGGGTGGGCGAGTGGGTGGGAGAATACCCTCATAGAGGCAGGGGAATGGGGAGGGGATAGGGGATTCCAAAGGGCAGATCTGGAAAAGGGGAATCATTTGAAATGTAAATAAAGTATATTAAAACAAAAACTTTAAGGCATCAAAGAAAATAGTAAAATATATTCCAGAAGATGGAGAGACTTCCAGTGCTCATAGACGGACAGGATTAATACAGTACAAATATCCATACAACCAAATGCAATCTAGAGATTCAGCATAATGCCTATGAAAATTCTACCACAATTTTCTATGGAAACTGAAAAAACATAAGCTAAATTTCATATGGAAACACAAACATGCGAGGATAATCAAAACCATCTTGAACAATATAATAATAGAAACAACAACGGGTGTAATATCTATCTTTCTATTGGTCATCAGGATTGATTATGCTGATCTGAGTGGCATTGTGGTATATCCTTTGTTCACCATTTTGTAGCATCCCTTCCAAAGCTGTTAGATCAGTCAAAGTGAATGACCATCACCAATACTGGAGGAAGAACAAGGTATATGAATAGCTGTGCCGCTGTTTATGAAACTTCATATAGGTTCTCATGAAAAGGACTGACCACCTGAAAATGGACATAACGAAAGGGCCCCGTTTTTTGCATCTTTTCCCTTTATTCTGGCCTATGTGTCTTTTGCTTTCTCTCTTTCCGTGCATCTGTTTCTTTGTGTATGCAACTAGGTGGTCATGGGGAACAAGCAAGGCTTCAACAGCTTGCCAAAGGAACCCAAATGAAATAGATTGGCTTAGCAGCTTTGTTTTTTATTAGATATTAATTTTCTGTGAGTATGTTAATGCATGTGTAGTTTCAAGATGGAATTTTTAGCATTTGCGATGCCTAGATTTACCTCAGGATATGTCACTTTATTTTAATCTTTAAAAGATGAAGTGAGAAAAAATAGAAATTAGTAATAGATGACTGCTAAGACTTAGAAGGAAAACCATCTGGAGGAGAGACTAGTTTCTGAAGCAGAGATTCATTCCTTGAACACCAGGAATGAATAAGTTCAAATTAAATGACCCATTAAATTTTACATCAATTGCAACACATGCCCAGGATGTGACTGTTCCTTCTGCCATCATATTA
Organism: Rhynchomys soricoides; assembly: GCA_019843965.1. NCBI lineage: Eukaryota > Metazoa > Chordata > Mammalia > Rodentia > Muridae > Rhynchomys > Rhynchomys soricoides. The sequence continues at coordinate 1,764,671 of JADRCH010000131.1, read as the reverse complement.
ATGACATTCACATCCATTCCATTTTGAGGAGACAAAATACATTGCATAGACTAGTATTACAAAAAATTAGTATAAAAAGCAATATGTTACTCATGTTTTAATATACTCATGATCTCTTAGAATTTGACTCTAGAAAATATGTTACCTATAATAATATTTTTAATTTAAAGAGTTGTTACTTCAAGAAACTAAACTCCCATTCCACCATTATTGGTCATGAATGTTCATGACACCAAGATAATAGGAACACACTGGGACAACCATGCCTTCGAGGGGAATGAGGATGAGAGTGGAAAAGTGATGAACCTTCAGTGGAGATAGAACATTATACTCATTTTTGGAAAAATTTTGTACGTTTATGTTAGTAAGAAATCCCATTGCAGTGACAAAATTCCCAAAGAAATATTGTACAGGAGACAGGGTTAATTTTGGCTCACAGTTTCACAAGTTTAAACCCATACCAAACAGGTATGAGAAAGCAGAGATGCCAACATTGTTTAGGCCAGGAAGCAGATAGAACACTCATTCTCAAAAGCTTTCTGTTTATACCTATTATTTTAATTAATTCTATTAAAACCTTTTACTTCTTCCAAGCACACAGCCTAAAGAATAGTATCGCTCATATTTGGGATGTATATTATCCTCTCAGTTAGTTCTCTCTGACATACTGAAAGGTACATTTTACTGATATCTGGAGATTCTCAGTCCAACCAAATTAACATCATGGTCAGGAGAGTTGATTAAACAGATAAAGATGTTTATCACCAATCCTAGTTACATGAGTTCAATTGCTGGAACCCACATAGTGGAGGGAAAGGGAATTGATCCTGAAAGCTGTCAGGCATGTTTACTACCACACACATGCACACACACACACACACACACACACACACACACACACACCTAAAATAAGCAAATAAGCAAATAAAATATATTAAAACTTTTAAAAACTAAAAAAAAAAAAAAAAAGATTAGCATCCAAAGCTGAGTTTATGTCCATGTACATCTTAGGTAGTATCTTTACCTGGTGTCAAGAGGAGACCAGAAGCATATACATCAGGGGTTTACCAGAAGGCCCTGTAGCTCTACTCCTTGTACTCCTTTCCATCTGCTACAGTGTGTGACAGCTTCCTATATCACCTTCCATCTTGGTGACTACAGTCTTTTGCAAATTTATCTTATTTTTTTCTTAGACTTCTTTCTAACTTTATTTGACATTGCAGTTCTAAATAATAGATGTGAAATTCTTAACATCCATACTGAAAAAAGTTACAAAATAAAGTTGTATGATGCCTCCAGCTATCATTATAACTGAAGAGCTGAGAATATTTCATGATATTTTGGAAGAGGACTGTTATGAAATACCCACATTGCATTACTGTTTTTTGTCTTAGAGTTGAGACGTTTCTGAACTCTGCAAGATTTCCACAACCAGTATGTGGCTCTTCCAAGAGTGCTCTATCTTTCTAATAGTCTTAATGACATGATTACTAATTTAGGACATGTTTTTAAATGACAACTAGCAACAATAACAGTATTGTGATTCTGGAAATCTCATAAAAGTATTGTGAAAAAATCTAATCTATCTAGAAAACAATTAGCATATCACCTTTCTAAAAGATTTTTGTTTTTTACATCTGTGCACATGTGAAGGTATGCATGCCTATGATGCAGAGACATGGAGATGTTATCATGTGAGTTCTATAATCAGTTTTTCTCTTTTCATTTGATATGCTTTTTAAAGCTAGATTTAAAGCTGTCAAGACCCCATAATCCTCCTTTCTCTTTCTTCCTCTGAACTGTAGTTAGAGGCAGGCCTACATGCCCTCCTTGTTAAAATCTAGGACTCAAACTCCAGTCCTCATGATTATACAGCAAGCATCCTTTTCTTCTTAACCACTGAGCCATCGCCCAAGCTCATATGTTACTTTTGATGATAATAATCATAAATATAGTAACATCACATCACAAAAATTCTCCTTAGGAAGAAAATTTAAATAAGGATGCAATTCCACTCATAAGCAAATATTAATTGCCATATTTTATATACTTTTAAAAGCTTAGTAAAACTAAAACATCTAAAGTTTATTAATGGTTAAAATAGATCCATACTAGAAATACAATGGAATTATAAAAAATTAAACAAATCAAGTATCTTTATCATTAAGATATTTATGTTTAATACATAGAGAATTCTATAATAAATTTCCAAATTCTCATTGCCTAGCATTAGTTATTATCAATACTTTGCCAACCTGTTTAGTAAACATTTCCATTGACTTCATCATTCTCACAAATGTGTTTTAAAGCAAAACTCTAATATTCTTTAATCTAGGTACCTTTAAGATAAAGACTCTGAAAGTACTACCACAGAATATTGATACTAGACCTAAAACTTATTTAGTGCCTCAAGAATTATAAATCAATGTTATCAAAGCTTTATCACTTGTGACAGAGAACATTTTAGCTCAATTCATGTGATAAATACCTATCATGTCAAGAGAAAAATGCAAACTACTGATCAACATATAGGATATTGCTCAATTTCATTAAACCATATGTAAAAAAGTACATGTGAACCTTTAAAAACTGAATATTTGTTATGGGAACTCTTTACAAGCCCCACTCTCACCTATGAAAAATAGCCATATTCTCACATTTTTCTATCTGGAATCAGATCCTATCTATGGAATATGGGTAACATGAGTGTCTGTGGCTGATGGGGGTGGGAATCAAGTCAAACTCCAAGCTGTGTTTCAGAAATTGATGGATATCATTCTATAAGCCATATTACTTATACTTCATTGGAAGACATACATGCAGATGTAAAGATCTCCAAAATATTTCTGAAAGCTCCTTCCCAAATATACTGATCCTAGTATAGTATAAAGACTAACAAGATGTTTTCTGTTGATGGAAACATGCTTTTGAAATGCTTTGATAAAATGCATTTTATTTTCCATTTTTAAAAATTAAGGAAAATTATACTTTCAGAGACCATTTCTGTAGCTCCTGCAAAACCAGACACAGAATATTACCTGTCATACTAAGCAGTGAAAATAGCTGGTACTTGCCAGGAATCTCAGAAAGTCTGGAGGCCAGATAAATCTCTAGAAATAGAGGTAATTACAGTGTTTCACACTGTGTTTATCTCTGGGGATTAAAAAAAGAGAATATGCAGTAATGGCTTTCCATCTAGGAGAAACAGACTGAGTAAATTTTATTTATTATCTCTATTTTACCATAAATCTGAACATTACTTTTTATGGTTATTAAATTATATGGCTTAATTATAAGCAGGATATAAAAACCTCAGATTATTTTTCACCCAAACCTGTGGGCTTCTTGTCCATATTGTTCTGAGTTTACTGTCTTAAGTACTTAGTATTCCTCCGCTGCTTTAAGCCTAGCTGCTTGTTTTATATAACATTCAAACTAGGAACCTCTGTCAAAATTGTAATATAAGGAAAGAATGGCTAAATAAAATTAATAATGAACAGCATGTATCCTTTTACAGACAACTCTCTAGGTTTCTCCAAAATTAACCCAAATGGGGGAACATGTTTTTAGGTTTGTACTGGTAGATACTTGTCTATTTGTCATTTCTACTCTGTTTTCCTACAGTCTGTAGTTCTCTGTACAGCACCCTCATGCCAAAGCACACAGCACATCTTTAGTCTTGAGTGG
>JADRCH010000131.1:1726026-1760974 GCA_019843965.1 Rhynchomys soricoides | reverse complement strand
AGCACCCTCATGCCAAAGCACACAGCACATCTTTAGTCTTGAGTGGAAGAAGAGTGACATATATACATATACGTATACACATACACATATACATATACATGCATATGTATATGTATGTATGTCACTCTTCCTCTGGAAACTGCTTCAACAAAATCCACCCCTGTCTCCATTCTAATCTATAATCTTCCTTCCTTGTATTTTCACTCCTAATATTCTCTTTATTTTCAGCACACCCCATAGTATATTTTATGACTGCATACTATAAATTTATTCTTCAAGTAAGTCTATTAGGCTGAGCATTTATAGAAAACTCAGATCTGTCACAAAAATCATAAAGCCATCATGACAGTCTGTAAAAGCATGGTGGTAGTCCATTGATCTTACAGTTGTTCTCCATAGCACTCACTTCAATAATACAGTATTTGTTGCCACTCAATTACTATAAAGCTAACTATAAAGTCTTTAAAATAGAAAAATAACCAAAATTCTGCTGTCACTCAATACAGACGAAATTGATAGGTTCAAACTCGCCAATATTTAGTACCACTAAACTAACCTTAGAGAAATGTGCTGACTTGGGTGAAAAAATAATAATAAGCACAAATTATAGAATAAAAAAGGTGCCAGTGAGATGAATCCATGGGTGAAAATATTTGCTGTCAAGCCTGACAACTGGAGTTAGATCCCCAGTCCCAAATGGTAGGAGACTACCCACTCCCCCAAGTTGTTGTAAAACATGCATGATGGTACAAATGTGCCCATACACATGCACAATAAGCAAATAAACAAATAAATAAATGTAATCTTAAAATAAAAACAACACAATAACAAAGATTATTTAATAATCTTTATAGGGCTTTTTTCATTCTGTATTCATGGACTAGACTGAGTGTCTGTCTAAATCCCATTTCTGATTTTTCCTCCCTTGAGTCGAAGTACAAAGACACAGCATGAGCAGCACTCTGAAATCATTGCTTTTGAGGAGCTTTCATGTGTATCAGGACAGGCTGCATGTGTTGTAAAATTCAAAAAATAATATAGTGTCATGTGCCCTAATTAACCATCATATCTAGCAGAAAATGGAACTGTGTACAGACTGATTGTTATTTCCTACACTGACTCTTACTTTATGGAGATGATATGGGCATGAGCGTTTAGGAGCAATTAAATTTTATTGAACCCAGAGAAGAGAGTCACGCTCACAAGAGGAAAAACTTTTACACAAATATGCATAAGCACACATACATTCACACGCACATTTATACATTCACATTCATTATCACATACTTATTTGTTGGGACCAACAAGCTGTCTCATCAACTTACATACTTACACACACACACACACACACACACACACACACACACAGAGTCATATACATAAAAATAGTTGTGGATGGGGCAAAAACCCAAGCAACAGTACAGAAATAACTCACTCATTCTGGATGAAAAATAATTTTCAACCTTTATTGCATAGAGAAAGAAAAAGCTCCTATCATTTTCATTACTAAATGAATTAAAAACCTGCCTGATTGTAAGAAAAGCCTACCTGCTGCTTTCTGCTCTCTCTGCAGCTTTCTCCATCTCTTCTAATCCTTTCTCAGCCCTGCTATATTTTATTATGTTCTCCTCTTTCTTCTGCTTCTATTTTTCTTCTACTCTGCTTCTCTACTACTTTCCTTGTACATCCTTAATTCTGCTCTCTTCTATGTCTCTCCTGATTTGTTCAATTCCTCCTCTCTGTAATGCTTCTAACATATTCATCTTCTGCCTACTTAATGTTATTGTTCCTTGGGGCTTTTTTTTTTTGTACCTTTACATGAGAATAGATCACATGGCATTCCAAAGGTTCACAACAAGTTCAAACATAAATTTGAATCATGAATTAAACAATAAGTTACAGCAGAGATGTTTACATGTGTTTCCATTAAAAGTAATTATTTATCTAGACATTCATTATCTGTCCCTAGCTCCACAGGTTCATAGATAGGCATAATTCTTATATCTAAGTTAACAGAGTTTGTCAAGAGGCAAATTAGTATCAAATTTTTGTATAGATAAACCCAGTCAACATTTTATTTTCTGTTCTTGCACCTACAATAAATCTTTGTACCTTTATGATCTTTAGTTAATGGTTTCATAACCTATAGAAACATATTCCTAAATTGTAAACCTGTGCTTTCCATCTAGTACAATTAGTTCAGGGCACATGAAGACTGACAGAGTCCTAATTGCAATTTACATATCATGGAGGGCCTTTGTTGCAGTCCTTATTATAAAGGGCTCAACAATTATTAGTATAAACTTATAAATTCTTATAGGATCATCATTAGGAATTAAGCCATCTGTTTGTTTATATAGCATCAATAGAAGACAGTTCATATTCATTGATTGGCAAAAAAATCTGCCTAGTAGGGTGGATTAATACCCATGGATTCTTATATTGATTTTATAATGACAGAAAAAGGCATATGAATAGCAAGAATCAATCCTGAGAATTATCCTCCAAGGACTTGCCTCTAAGGACTCATTCATTGCAGTTCCATGGAGAACCATCTCTGGAAGATGGTTCCTAGATGACACCTGACACTTTGTATTAAAAAATAATACAAATGGCTGAAGAACAAATGGGTGAAATACAAATGGGTCATAGAAAATAAATGTTAGTATAATTAATTTACAATACTTAAAGAAATTTTCAATAAGCTAGAAGTAGGTTGAATCTCAAGGTGAGATCCACATTTCTCTCAAATCAATTATCTTCATGTGAGCTGCTGTGGGAAAGAGACAGTATCTTTCTGATGCAGCCAGGCACAGAGGAGGTCTACATTACACTCTGTGCCTGTTACTCTTTTGTATCATTCTAAGAACTACCTCGCTTCCTTTAGAAAAAAATTCTATGTCCTCTTGTCAGTGAAAATATTAGCCAACTGTTAAAATTAAAGGACAAGAAATTTCTATTCATCTCCTCACAATATGGACATAAATCACAAAATTATATGATAGATTAAAACCTTCCCAACTCTATCCTTAATATATCATCACTGATTTTAGTATTTTCATCTGTAACCTGCAGAATTTTGCCAGAACATGTCAGAAAGTAGAAGTCTAAATTTAACCCTCTGTTCAAATTAAGAAAAAATGCAATAACAACTTATCAACAAAAAGTCTGCTTTATAAAAGTTTACAGCATGAATTAAATGCTAAACTCGGAATCTTTTTACCTGGAGCTGTATTAATACTATTCAATTCACAATGTCCATTTTACCATTTCATATGAGCATCAGTAAGATAACATTTCAGACTAGAAAATCCATCACTGTGGAGGTCTTCCAATAAGGAGGAAGGAAAAGAAACCTTAAGGAAGGAGAGGAAGAGAGAAACAAGAAGTAACTTGAACAACAGAAGACAAAGAATATTTAGAGTCACTACTTGGCATGTGCCTTCAAGTATCCTTTTTCCTCTTGTAGTTGTTTCAATTTCTCTAAATATAAGTGTGCAGGTGTATGGTATATACCTAGAGCCTAATTTCCTGTACATAACTTGCATATTTCACAAAAGATTTGAAAGGAGGCACAATTCGTATTAAAGAATTTCTTTGAGACAAAAGTATATACATAAACTATGGTGGATGTGTGATCCCAATGATTGAACAGTAGGATCAGTCTCCCAGAGAAGAGTACAAACCTAGCCAGTTATTCAGAAAGTTTAACAGAGAAAAGACCTGAGAGAATTTAAAATGATATTAGGATAAACATAGGTCAGGGGGAGGGCAGAAAAGAAAACAACAGACTAAATATTCAGAAGATACAGGGGGAAGCCATATTCGAAGGTTAGTGCTAATTGTCAGTTGGAGTTATCTGGGAGATGGGCTGTTGGGCATGCTGGTGGGAGACTATCCTGAGTGTGTTAATTATGGTAAGAGGACTCAGTTACTGTGTGGGTAGCATCATTCTCTGACTAGAATCCTGCACAGTTAAGTGAAGAGAGCAGTCTGAACATCAGGAGGCATTCGTTACATTTTGATACTGATTCTAAATGCGATGCTACCTGGTGTTTCAAGTTACTGCTGCCTCAAACTCCTGCCTCTTTGACTTCCCTACCTTGAACTGTTGGCCAGAACAAACCTTTCACCTCCAAGTTGCTTTTGTAGAGGAATTTTATTACATGAACAGGAAAAGAAACCAAGACAATGTATGATGAAACGCTGCTCCGTGGTCACCATTATTTTCAAGGTTTCTAACATCAGCCCTAGTGTTATACTACTGATGTCATGGCTATGAGAAGTTGTACTGGAACATGTTTAAAGCAAACTTGTGAAGCTAAAGCTCAGAAAGTCAGTGTGGCTGCAGCACATGGTTTGTGAAAGGAAATACTCTTGCAAACCATGACTGAAAACAAAAATATGATCCAAACTGTGAAAGAATAGAAATTAAAAAAAAAGAAGAAGAAGAGTATGCTTAAACTGCAGTTATCAAGGGGCATGGAGGGCTGTATGCTGGAGCTAAGGTAATTGAAGATCTATTTCAGAGTCATTAAATACACAGAGATATTTGAAGCAAACTGGGAGGAAAGCAGGAACCTCAATCACACAAAGGAGGTAAGCTCATTGCTATGCATGACAAATTAAACTTTGATGATATCCTTGACTTAAGGTTTGAAAAACACAAATAGGTGTTGACAATTCAAAGTTCTAAAGATAAGATGGAATATTAGTGCAAAAAATCATCTGTGGAATTTATTTTATTCAAATAATTCACACTCTGGACTCCATTTTATATTTAAATGACTATTCTCAACATGCTCTACTCTGCCATTCTTAAATATATAATGAGTTGAAAATAAATAAGTATGAATCATTAGACATCAGTATGGAGAACTGTTTTGATAAACAAAATATATATAAAAGAAATTTCTCCCTAGATGAAGTGTACTAGCTAGAGCCAATACATTGAGTACAGTGGAAATAGAGATGGGTGATGAATGGCAATGGCCCAATAAACAGGCAGACAGGAGCTTGGCACTGCTTGCTCTAAGGATCAAGATGCCAAATCCACATACAATAGAAGGCTATAAGATTTTTTTTCTTAGGGATCAAAGACAGCCTTGCTGAAGTTTCTTTCACAGAGCTCTGAATAATGGTAAAACCAACCAGGGGTAAAAATAAGCTTTCTGCTTCAGTAAGACTGTGTTTGCTGGCTAGTCTTATGTCATCATGACAAACTAGAGTTATCTGAATGAATGAAACCTTAATAGAGAAAATGGCTAGATAAGGCATTTAATTAATTATTTATTGATAGGGGTGGGGGCAGCCCATTGTGGCTGGTGCCATGCCTGGTTTGGTAGTCCTGGGTTCTATAAGAAAGCAGGCTGAGCAAGGCATGGGAAGCAAAACAGTAAGCAGCACTCCTCCATGGCCTTAGCTTCTGCCTCCAGGTTTCTTCCCTATTTGAGTTCCTATCATGACTTCATTTCATGATGAACAGTGATATGGAAGTTGTATTAGTGAAAGTTCTCTAGAGTCACAGAACTTATGGAATGTCTCTCTATACTGAGGAAATTTTTGTGATTACTTACAGTCTGTAGTCCAACTAACCCAATAATGGTCAACTATGAATGGGAAGTCCAAGAATCTAGGAGTTAGCTGCTCAGTCCCACAAGCCCTGTTGTTACAGCTGGTCTTCTCTAAAAGTAGGTTCCAACAGATATGTTGTAAAGTAAGTGCAAGCAGGTGAAGAAGAGTGAATCTCCCTTCTTCCAATGTCCTTATGTAGGCCTCCAGCAGAAGGTGTGGCCCAGATTAAAGGTGTGTACAGCATTATCTTCACACCTGGATCTGGGACTTGCTTTGTCACAGGCTGACCTTGAATTCAGAGATCTTCTTGACTCAATCTCCTGGGATTAAAGATGTATAGTACCTTGCTTGGGCCTAAGCTTTTCATAGCCACTATGCCTCAAGATCTCCATCCCAAGATCCATGCCAGATAGTTGTGTCTTCCAGCCTCAAGATCTGTATCATAAGTGAGCCCTCCAATTCTGGATTATAGCTCATTCCAGATACAGACAAGTTGGCAACCAGGAATAGCCATTACAGAAGTACATGTCAAATAAACCCTTTCCTCCACAACTTGCTTTTTGGTGATGGTGTTCCATTGCAGCAATAGAAACCCTAAGACTCCAGGTACCCTGTATTTCTCTTTTATTTAATATTTTATTTTTATTTTATTATGTCTATGTGTGCATATGTCACATGTGTTCATGTGCTCATGAAGGCCCATAAAGAACATTGAATCCCCTAAAGCTGGAGTTATAGACAGTTATGAGCTGACTTGGCTGCTAGGAACAAAACCTTGGTCTTCTATAAGAGCAGTATATGCTTTTACCAGCTGAATGATCTGTACCCCTAGGAACACTTTCTTATTTCATAATGTCCCAAGGATCTTTGTGGTCACTTCATTTCACCAATCATGCCATATTCTCCACAATTACTCTTTAGAATCGCTACCTATTGAACAACTACTCCACTTCTGACTTTACTACTATTTGTAGTAAAAAGAGACAAATATATTTAGTTACAAGAATAATCAAATTCTTTACCATGCTGTCATCTTACATTTAGTTCTTTTTTCAAAATAACTCAGACCATATTGCAAAGCATGCACAAGAAAGCAAGGTTATTGATAACCACAATGGGATTTTGAAGAAAAGAAAAATTAGGAGAAGGAAAATAAGATTACAGGAATCGAGGTGATAAGAAAACACATGGAAATGGCAGAGTCTGCCTTGGAAATAAAGTTTGCAGAACTCAGAAGAAAATGTTGGATACTTAAGCTTTGGAAATAGAAGAAAACATAAGCTGAGTTGATAAATCTACAGACTTATCTTCACCATGATTCTTTGAAAGAACCATGTAAAACATAAGTTAGCAAAATGCCTAATGGAGAAAAGTGAGTAGTTAAGTATAAAATTAGGGCAGAAGCTACAAGAAGAATAGTTTAAAAAGAACTGAAAGTTCTACGCATGGCGAATATCAGAGATGCTAGCAGTAATGATGGCTTTGCTGCTGTTCTCTTTCAAATGGGATAGAGTGGAAGATGAACTTCCACTAACATTTCTATGGTCATACAGTGCAGGCCACATGAGTTCTTAAACTTTGTTGTTGTTTACAACAACAACAACTAAAAAGAGGCAGACGGAAAATTGTGCAATATCATCCATCTCTTGTCCTCTTAAATCTGTCTGTTAACTCTTAATTGAGTTGCCAAACACAGCAAATAGAAGAAGAAAGCAAAGCTAATGTGTGTTTCTTCTTCACTGTTGGTTACATATACAGAGGAGTTTGTATAATGTAAACCACAGATGTCTCAGTGACTAATTATCCTTGTTTTTTAAAAAGTTCCTGCATATACAGCTTAGAGAGAAAGACTTATAAGACCCAACAGTAATGACATGTTTAGAAATAGTTTCATCTTTATCAAGTATGAGATACCTACAATGTGAGTCTCCACAAAAAAAAAAAAAAAAAAAAAAGCTGTGTCTGTAACCATCTGTGCCATCAGTTGCAGCCTTGCTCTCATGGAATCTATGTCATGATAGTGTACATACAACTGCAGAAAAACTGTAATTTAGACACAAAAGGTCAAAAGTTCTGTCTAGTTATCTATATGTAGCTTTCTAGCAATCTGATATTACCCAAGAATAGAATTTATAACAGTAAGGATAAATTATTGTATATATTTGATCTGCTCACAGAATAGGCTCTTACCAGTAAAATAAGGGCAAAAGTTACTTGGAAATAATTTATTAAGCACAAATTGATTTATTTTTATGCCTGAATAACAAAACACAATTTTGATCTTTTACTAAAAGTGAAGAACATACACTTGAGTAAAAATCTCTGCAAGGTATATATGCAGTTTGGTAAAGGGAAGTTTACAGAGTCATGTTTTCTAAGAAAACAGTCCTGGGTGCACTTAAACAAAAGTAGTTTCAATATTCTTTGGTACAGCACATACATAACCATTTTTACTGGAGAGCATTTAGATCAGGTCTGGAAAATTATCCATTTGCACCTTTGCAATACTGTACTCAAAGAACACCTCATTTTAATGAAGGCAAGTTCTTCGTGCACCTATAAGAAAAAAACATGATTTTAAAAATATGACGCCAAAAAATTAAATGGATTGACCTAAAGTATAAAAATGTTAATTGTATGTAAATAATATATTAAAGAATGCCTTTCAAAATATAGGGACTAGGTTTTCAGAGGAATTGATCTTAAGCCATTCTTCTTTTGTTATTGTTATTATTATTATTATTATTATTATTATTATTATTATTACTATATAGATTATTGCATTTTTCTTTCTCTAAAATTCTGCTCACATTCCTACTCACCCAGCTCATGCTCTACCCCATCTCAAAAAAGAAACATGAAAATCAAAAGTTATCACTGACACAGTGTTAAGACTACTCATCCGCTGAAGCATGCCAGTCTTGATAGGAAAGTCTTTTCCTTGGCATTGGGGACATTCTGCCTGATTTAAATATCAGCAGAATGTCCAACCTCAATAGATATACTGTGCTATTGGAAAATAAGTTTAAAAAGAAAAGAAACAATGTTGGTCCTGTTTGCACTGACTATGGTAAGTTTTATCATTCCTACTTAACAGGGAACTCAAAGTCGAGTGGATTTAGTAGGTAGAATCATAACCCATAGGGATTTCTTGCCTACATTTTTGCCAAATAACATCATATGAAATAGAACTCTCACTTGCTTTTTTCTGAGTAGATAGGACCATTCCTCTTGTTCTACTACAGCTGTTTCTTAATCAAGATATCTGTGTTATTATATTGGGAATCAAAAATGACAGGAGACTTAGGCCAACATTAATTAAGATAAACTTCTGTACCCAAAAACCAAAGACTTTGATTGGTTGACAAAAATATTGGGATAATAAGATTAGTTATTTGTGTTGCCAGATGATCTACTGAAATAAGCCCAGAAGCTTTTCTTGGATAAGGTCCACACACTGGTCTGGTCATAGTACTGTAAACCATTATAGAGGATGGAGGGGTTTATATTCCAATTTTCTAACATCTCTCTACCCCCCACCAAAAAAAAAATCTATGCATAGTAATTTGCATTACTTTGGCCTTCTAAAAACACTATTGTACTGAGTCTCTCTAGAAAGTAAATTTGTCATCTCTTATGTGATTTCTTCATTATTACTTATCAGTGAATTCTATAAAGAACAAACCAACCAAATAATGACTCTCAGTTAGAATCAAGATACTCTGCTAAAGAAGAATATGATTGTCCTACCCTCAAGCAGTATAGTGCAGAAGGAGAAAAACAGCCAAAGAGTTGCCTACAACCATGCACACAGTGCTGGCTGGGGAAAGATGCACTCAGAACTGCTTTATGTTGTCCAGAACTGGCCTGCCATCATGCAGTGTAGTGTTGGTGGAGGAAGACATCTATATGCCCCGCCCACAACTATGACACATGGGCAGGCTACAGATGTCTAGAATCTTCCTTACTGCCTTGGCATGCAGCATGGACAGAGGTGGTCATCCAGAGGCTCCTCAACTTCATGGTCTGCCTGTAGCAGAAGCCACTATAATATGCAAGTACATGTGAACAGATGAGAAAGAAAGAGAAGTGAAACCGTTTGAGTTTGAGCATTATGAAGACAGATGGAATGGGAGATGTGAGGGAAAGAGGAATTACCTGTTGTGAGTAATTATCCCCACCACCTAAGGCTATGGTGAAGTCAATGTTGTCCCTGAAGGCCATATCTGGGCCCATTGCTGTGCAGTGGTAGAAGTCTGTGTCAATATCTGTGGCTCATATTACCACTAGAGAACACAAGTACATACTTGGTCTAGGCAACTCCCTGGGACCACATAGAAGTTCAACAGTTATATAGAGCTCTCCATGTCCCTCACTGGCTGCAACACTCAGGAGAGATGGTCCTACCTCTCACCAGTTGCAGCACCTTGCCAAGGCAGCACAATGGAGCCAGTTCTGGTTGGGTGTGATGCTGTGTGCAGGTGAGCTGGCCGCCAAGGGCATGAAAGTGAGATTGCTGAGCCCAGTGAGGTGGGGTAGGGTTGGGGTGATTCTCTTTCTTCTCCTCACCCCGGAGGCTGTTTGCCACCTATGGTAGCTAGGACAGTTGTCCCCTTGGTCATGAGAATGAGAGCACTATTCCTGCCCTTCGCTGGCTGTAGCACTCAAGAGAATGGGCCCTATTCCTAACTTGATGGCAAAGGTGAGGATGAACCAACCCCGAGGGTATGAGAGTAGGAGAGATGGGTAACCCTGACTTGATGCAGCACTTGGGAGAGTGGGTCCCATACCTCAACTGGGCAGCACAATGGAGCTGGCACTAGAGGCATGGTCTTTCACATCTCTTACAGATGGAAGCATTGGGTGGCCTAGCAAAAAGCAGTGCTGGAGAGCTTGTCTTGATAAAGGATAATGATGGATAAAGGAAAACAGGGAGGCTGACCAGCTCAGCTACCATCCAGGCCCAGATCCAGAACTTTGTTTTGGCCCATCCCAAAATCTACATCATCTATAAAAGGGCCTGTCTTGCTGATCCAAAACTACAAGATCTCTATGACACAGGACAACAACAGGATAACCAGGAAGATTACCAATAAGGATCCAATATTGATGGTATCACAGAAGACAGAGATCTCAAACCAGATCAATAACTCATTTTAGTAAACATTTGCAAGTGATGATACTGCGGGACACACCGTGGCACACTACAGCTTCTATGAAAAGATTTTTCTATGCTTTGTTTTATTTTTGTCTGTCATGTGTGTGTGTGTGTGTGTGTGTGTGTGTGTGTGAGTGTTTGTGTTTGTTGTTGTTTTTTGTTTTTGCAGGGAAGGTTGCAAGGGTAGAGAATGGATATGTGAAACTGGGGTGCATGATATGAGACTCACTAAAAAAAAAGAATCAATAAAACATTGGGAAAAAAAAGAAGAGTGTAATCATAAGAAATTCATCAAAGACTCAAGGAGTTAAAGACTAATGTTTGGGATTATGTTCCTCTGCTATTAGAGTCTGACTCTACATTCTTACCACTTGGAATAGTAGCCAAAGCCCCCTTTTTCACATGGGAGCCACTAATAAGGTTGACGTTTCAATTTAGATTCTACTAAAATGAAAAAATTCGAGTTCCTGCTATATTACTTATATTTCAGTGATTCAAAAAACCATGAGGGGCTGTAGCCATGCTATTGGACATTTAGCATATAGAAAGAACATCTTTGTCATAAGAATGTTCCACTGACAGAGCCAGCATAGGAAGCTATGCACTACAGACAAAAGAAATAATAACAGCAGATTAAGGCAAAGTCATTAGGAATTAAGGGGAGTCACAATTTTTTAATCATGGCCATCATCATCAGTGTGAGAGAGTAAAGCATGCAAATATTCTATTTTAGATATAGATAATAGTAGAAGCAGCTAGGGCTCTAAAAGCTATGATTATCTAACTAACATAATTCTCAGAGTAAGATTTTTATTGTAATTTTTACCATTCCTTCAGTAAAACTTCTACAACTCAAGTAATATGTATGATTCAGGGTGCCAAGGGTTCCACTGTGAATGCATGAGTATCAACTCCTTTTTTAAGTCATACAGCTCCAAGCTTTCTTTTCTTTGAGTTTGCCGTGATGTCTGCTTCTGCTTTGTTGTGGCAGTGGCTTGGGTTCTTTTTTTTTTTTTTTTTTTTGAGAATGATATATAAATGCCCAAGCATATGAACTGATTTACTAAGAACTCAGCTCATTCAACCTTGTTTTCTGGATTACTCATAGAATAACATGTTCATTACATTTAACTCACTCATTTGTCAAGAAATACTTTTGTAGCTGAAATCATGACATTTTTCAAGAAAAGATGAGTGGAAGTAGAACTTGTAGGAACAAGCACAACTCAAGACAAACACCTTCTGTGTTCTTGCCTATACAGTATTTTTGCATTGAAGTAATAAAGAGGATCACAAAAGGGCAGGGAATAGATTTGAAGTAAGAGGCAAAAAGAGAGGGTAATGGAATTCATGACATAAAACCTAAAGGGGGACTATCTGGGAAAAGAAAGGAGTCCAGGAAGAGGAGGGTAAAGGGCTCTGGGGAGAAGTACACATTAGAGCTAAGTATAATGACATATGTATAGAAATGTCATAATGAAGCCCATTAACATGGTATGTACTCACTAATAAGTGGATATTAGCCAAAAAAAAAAAAAAAGTACAGAATACACAAGATACAGTCCACAGAACTCAAAAAAGTCAACAAACTGAAGGGCCCAAGTGAGGACACCTTAGTCCCACTTGAGTGGGAGAAGAAAGCAATCACAAGGGGGGAGGGATCTGGGAGGGAAAGTGGATGGGGGTTTGGGGGGATAAGAGGGTAACATGATGTGGTATTGGGTGGGGGAAAAGGACTGAAGACCTGAGGGCCAGCAGAAAGAATAGAAACAGGCAACCTTGGGAGGTAGGAGGTTTGGAGGACCCTCCAGAATGTACCAGAGACCTGAAAAGTGAGAGGCTCTCAGGAATCAAAGGGAGGGACCTTAGACAAAATGCCCTACAGTGGTGAGAGAAAACTTGTAGAGCTCACCTCCAGCAGAAAGCCAGGGCATCGAGGGATTGGGTTTCCATCCCACAGTCAAAACGCTGACCCATAATTGTTCCAGTCTGAAAGAACTGTAGGGATGGAAATGGGAAAAGTCTGAGGAAAAGAAGGTCCAGCGACAGGCCCAAAGTGGGATCCAGCTCAAGGGGATACCCCAAAGCATGACGCTATTACCAAGGCTATGGAATGTTCACAAAAAGGGACCTATCACAAGCAGCTGAAGGAGTCAGATGCAGACATTTGCACCCAATCGATGGACAGAAGCTACTGACCCCTGAGGTTGAATTAGGGAAAAGCTGCAAGAGGCCGAGATGGAGGGCAACACTGTAGGAGGACCAGCAGTCTCAATTAACCTAGACCCCTCCAAATATTTCAGACACTGGACCACCAACCAGGCAGCATGCACCAGATGATATGAGGCCCCCAACACATATACAGCAGAGGACTGATGGGTCTGGGTTTAGTCAGAGAAGATGCACCTAACTCTCAAGAGACTGGAGGCCCCAGGGAGTTTAGAGGTCTGGTGGGGTGGGAGGTGGGTGGTGGGGACATCCTTGTAGAGACAGGGAGATGGGGAGGAGGTATGGGATGTGGAACAGTCGGAGGGTGAACAGGGGGATAAAATCTGGAGTGTAAAAGTAAATACATTCATACATACATACATACATACATACATGATAAAAAATGAAAAATAATTCCTATTACTGACAATTTGTCTATTGGTGGAATGCAGAGGAAACAAGTGACAATCAAATGAAACTTCACCTTTATGTTCCCACTCTTCTGTCTTTGTGAATTATTTAGATTTTAGTCTAAATTTAAAGTAATATGAGGAATATTTTGACTTTAATAATACAACCTACATACAACAAAGCAATCATCACTAAGATGACATTTATCATTTCTTATTTTTTAGTTTCTCTTATTACTGCTTGGTCCTAAACTAAAAGCCCTATAAATCTACATTGATTCTTAGAAAAACATTTTTTTTTAATATTTTTCCAGAAATATGGAGAAAAAACAGTCTACTATCTGCCCAGGATTCCATACTAAGTGAGGATCCTAGAAATAGGAGTAGCACCCATAGAAGGAAACCAGGGCTATGCAGTAAAGCAGAGAGAGAAAGCTTTAATTAGTAATTAATGCAGCAGAAAAAAAAGTGTTCAGTGCAACATAGCTCATTCTCAATGCATACAGATAAGAGGAGATTTATAGCCAAGAAGCAAGGTAGATCACTGAGTGGAAAAAGAACTGAAAGGAAACAAAAAGAAGATATGTCCTTTTGGGCAAGCATCTTAACAGAATTCTGATTGAAAGTATGCCATGAAAATAGGATCACAGAGTAAGAAAATAAAAAGCTTGGTCTAAAATCATGCCTAGATCATTGAAAGTATGATTTCTAGTCATTGTATCCAGATTTTGAATGCAATGAGATATTGGAAGGCAGCTAGAGTAAACTGGGTGTAAAGGCTGGGAAGACTAGGAAGAGGAAGAATTCCTCCCTTTGACTCAAATTGTTGATAATTCTTCAAAAATCTGATCCTCAACTATTTCATGTTCTATAAAGGAAATATTCATATTAACTACAGTCCACCCAGTGACCTGACGATTAGTGCATATAAACAGTGGTCACTCTTGACTGAACTCTAACAAAGCATTGTTTCTAGGTGTTCAATAAAGGAGAAGTCACTAGGAAAAAGACACAGGTCAACCTAATATGGTAAGGTGACATTAAAGCATTGAATAATGTCAGTCATTTCATTTTAGATAATATGTCTTTATAGAACAAAAAGGCAAATTGTCTTATTATTGTATGAAAAACTTGGGAGAAATAATAATAAAAAAAAATACAAGACACTAAGCAGCAGTGAGTGTCATTAGTGACATTCAGGAAGGAGATGCTGATCCTAATGGCCTCTGTTCAGCATTTTGACTTTGCTTCAAAGAGACTAAGAAAATAAGAAGGATATTACCACTTTAAATATAAAATAAAATGATGCATCAATCATGTGTTTCTTTCTCTCTTGGAACCTCACAAAATTACATAAAATGCAGCTTTCAACAGAATATCTTAATGTAGAGAGATTATTCCTCTATAGAGAAAGGCCAGCACGTAGTTTTGCGGGGTAGACTGTACTTTAGCTTTTCTGTCTGAAAAGTAACAAAAGTTATATTCACTGAAGAAAATGGGAGACAAGAGGGATTTGCCAGCTGTCCCTTAATTTGTCTAATTTTTCTCTCATTTTTTCTTTTACAAGCTACTTAACAAACTACTTAATTTGTTTTCTTTTTTCCTCTAATAATTCCTGTTCATCTATTAATGGTCTATAGTCAGTACTTTGCCTCATTAATCTCAAATTCACCAAACTTCTGATTTTCAAAGCTTTCCCATCAAATATATAAGGTTTCTTTTCTGTTTTCTTCTGGCAAATTAACCTCTTTGTTCCTAAATAATGTCTAGCATAGTCAATGATCTTATTCATTCAACCCTCTTGTCATATGTTATCAATGTCTTATTAGAATGGGTGTGAAATGTGGATTGGTTCCCCAAAATAACTTGGAATTATTTTAAGAAATAAGTTATAGTGTGTGTGTGTGTGTGTGTGTGTGTGTGTGTGTGTGTTTGTGTATGCATGCATATGTGCACATAAAGGCATATTTTCATGTGATCCTGGATATGGAACCTATGGCCTTGCACATACTGAATGAGCCCTCTACCACTAACCTGTACCCCATCTCTTCTACGTTTTTATCTTGGATAGGATGGTCTGCAAACCAGGTTGTATCCCAGGTAGACCTTTGATATATGATCCCCCTGACTGAGGCTCTGGTTAGCTGGAATTTCAGTTCTGTGGCACCAGTCTTATCCAAGGCCAAGTTTTAAACCTTGCCTTGGCATAACACGCACTCAGTCACCAACTCCACCATCACTGATAGAACTCTGGGTGAGTATGGCTGTGCATATGAAGTCAATATTGTTATTTCCTGTAGGTTGTTCCCTAACCTGCATCATTCTTGTTTGACACTGGCTGAATCATCCCAATGAACAATGAACAGGTAAAAATATTAGATATCTTTGTTTTACTATCAGGTTCTCCATACTATTACTATACCCTTTGCCCTGGGCAATTATACTACACATTTGTGACATTTTTAACAAGAGTTTGAAGAGCCATTATTCCTAGCACTGCAGAGAAATACAAGTTTCATTGGCTTTTACTCACTACATTTTTAAACAAATACATGAAGATATAGCTGTAAGTACATTTCTGCCTGCTCATGGTCTAATACACATATAATAGGCTTCATTTTGCTCTGTATTTCTTTCACTAGCTGGCAAATATACTGTAGTTCCCAGATGTTTTGATTGAGAGGCACTCAAATCACTACGACTTTACCAAATAATAAAACAGCTTCTGGTTTTGGAAAGATTCATCCTGCACATTTCCTTCTCTGTGGTCTATTAGCAAGACCAACATTCTATATACAATTAGGCATGATCAACCAGTGAGCTGTATGTACTAAATATTATTAGAACTCAATAACCAAGGTAAATTGGTATGTCTCTTCCCTTTGAAAAAATTCTAAATAATAATCAGTTCCAAAGGGGAGATCTGGAAAGGGGGAAACATTTGAAATGTAAATAAAGTAGGAAAAATAAAAATTTAAAAAAAAAAAAGAGTGTGAAACAGAAGTGTGGAATTCTAATTAAAGTTTGAAGAGATTCTTAACTTTCTTAAAGATTAATAGCATGGCAGAACCTGCTTTTCAAAGGGTATCATTAATTTTCCTAAATTTACAGCTAAATCTCAAAGTATATTTTATTCATATTCAGAAAAGGATAAATGGAAGATCAAAAAGCAATAATGCAGACCTCACCAGTGCCCAGCCCCTGAGGGAACCATTGTACTGCATTTTTTATGCGAGCAACCTTTTCCTTTTAGTATTCATGAAAACTTAGCAAATAATCACATTGAATCGATTTCAAGGACATATATCCTTTGCTCTCTGCCTAAACTGTGAAGCTCAAGTGTGGTTATCTGACACTGGAATGCCCTTTCATTCCATCTTCTGTAAAAGCAACTGGACTGAACAAGTAAATGAGCAACTGCTGGAATACCCATCCCAGAGCTCCACATGTCTTGCTATTCATCTTCCCTCATTCACACAGCACTAGGACTGTTTCAAAGTGAGCTCTGGGGCTATGGAGCAAACTTAAAGTGCAATGAGGAGAAACCACTTCACTTGTTAGACAAGCGGATATTTAAGGTGCTGAAAAACAGTAAGTTAATAGAAGGTATCATTCGCTCTCAGTAAATCACCTTTAAGTTTAACATCTTAAAAGGGCCTATCAGGCATCTTGCCCTGTGTATCCTTATATCATTCATGTGTTTCATTATGACTCATTGACTGAGAAAGACAATGCATTACAATGCAAGATTGAGTAGCAGGTATTTATTTTCACTTTATAAGACAGACCGTTAAGAGATAAGTTGTTCAAAGGAAAGCAAAAGGCACTCCAAATGTCAAAGGCTCAAGATAAGCCAGCTGGCACTATAGAGCACACCAGGCAGGCTACAATTTATAATTCAAATGTTGGAATGTTTACCATTAGAATGTCCAACTTCCTGGAGCAAACATTAATGTTTGCCAGTGAGAGAAGCCAAAATGCTATTACATTCCACAAAGGGGTTGCAAAAGGATTAAAGGCTAAACAACCCTTCTTCCCCAAACTCTCCATTTGTCAGCCATGGCTGCAGGGAGAAACCACTTGCCAGTCCATGTGATATGCTGTGATTTGTAGTACTTCCCTCATAGCCAATAGACCTAGGAATCCTGACATGGAATTCTTTCTTTTTTGATTATTCTTAATTTTTATTTACTTTTAAAATGTATTAATATTCTGCCATTTCATACATGTGAAAAATGTATGATCACATTACCCCTATTACTCCCTCACCTTCTTAATTCTCCTGATGACTCCCTTCTCTTTTCCAATTACTCCTTCCCCTACTTTGATGTCACCTGTGTTCAGGTAGCATAGCGGCTGGGTGTGCATGCAATGGCTATGTCACATCCATATCCATAATATTCATTACTCTGGCTCTTACAGTTTTCCCACTCATCTTCAGAGACGTTCCCTGGACGTAGGAAGGTACACTGGCGATACTCTGTTTAGGGCTGAGCACCCAACAGTCACTTATTCTCAGCAAACAAGTCATCATTTGAACATAAAATATTAGTCTCTATAATTTCTTCTCTAAAATAGATTCATATGTATGTGTAATTTTCTATGATCCATGCTAGCACAGGTTACACAGGATCTAGCTTGCCACCACTCATCAAAGCAGAAACTAGATAGGCTCCTGTTCTCAGAAGACGGGATGTTTACAGATAGTTATAGCTCAAAATACTGAAATAGAGAACAGGGTAAACTTGAACAGCCAGCAAGGATTCAGAGCCTCTATGGTTGGAGCAAGGACCCTGTGAGTAGATGATAAAGCTTAACACTTCTGTTCTACTGTTGAATTTTTGTTCCACTCTCTAACAATCCTAGAATTAAAATTTCTACTTAACTGATTAACTACAAGATTAGTAGCAAAATACCCTACCATTCACAGTGACTAACCACAGGTAGAAAATAAGACCAAAAGAAAACAACATGCCACCCAGTTTGCAAGCAAGACTCAGGAGACTCACTGTTAATTTTTTCATGACTTTCTTACATTGTTTTCTTTATTCTCTGTAGCCAGCTGTGCTTTTTAATGGGACAATTATCTGTTATTCTCATTTATTCCAATTATTTCCTTAAAAAATGAAAACCTTCTATACAATTGTCAAGTTTGTCTATTTGAGAAAATTTATCTACAATCTCGATTTCCCCATGCAGCATTCACAATGCGGTTTAAATCATGTGGAATGACATTACTCATGTAATTAATAACAGTCACCTTAACAAGCAGATATAGAATCTTTATAGCTTTGTTTTTAGTAGAAACAACAGGAGTAAAGTACATGATGTGAGAGGGAAATTTGGTGTGTATTAGGCCACAGCAGAAGCAGTTTCCAGAGATGGGGACAGGAAAGTCACAAGTGAAAGCTGGGGTCAGTAACAGTGGGGCTCTCATACACCACCCCCACTGGAAAGGAGTTTATTAGATGCTAGAAAGACCTCCAACTGCTGATTATGTGAGCACACTCTGCAGAAGAGAACAAGGAACCAACCACTGGATTCATTATGACATTAAAGGAAACAGGATTTTTTAATGTGATGATATTGTGGTCATTGACTTACTCAAGGGAATTTTTTAATGTAAACCACTTACACTTTGGGCACAGGTATTCTGGTGGGTAGAGGAAGGAAGGATTTAAAATGAGCATTTTTTGTTTGATATTTTGTTTGTTTTTAGTGGAGGGAATCTGTATTCATTTGGGCAAATACAGTCAATGGGTAAAAATGATCAGTGCCTTTTCTCTGTCTCCAAATCTTAACAATATTATTTATTTCTCATTAACTTTTTTACATTTTTATTTTGAGACTTAGTATACAATATATTAGATTTCCTTATGTTGTCTTTGAATATATCTGATTGTCTTGATTCTTCTTCCCTGTACCTCATCCTTCTGTACCTCTCTGTGTACTTCCACTCCTTTCCCTTTTCATGCCATATGTGCTTTAATATCCTCCAAACCCTCTTTACCCTTCATTATTGTCCTCCCTCATTTTGTGATTTATACCAACATCTATTATATATATATATATAAATAAACTAGGATCCACAATCAGAAAGAATGTGTGGTATTTGTCTTTCTGAGTCTGGGTCACCTTAAACAATATAGTAATTTTCAGATCCATCCATATTGCCCTGAAATTTCACAAATGTATTGTTCCTTAGCTGAGAAAAATTCCACTGTGTTTATGTATCCCATTTTTGCATCCCTTCTTCTGTTGATGGACATCTATTTGACATTTTCTTTTAATGGATTATTCACACCTGTATAAAAGTGACTGTCCTGGTTTGTCTCATTATCCCTTCAACTTTAAATAAAAAGAAAAAAAAAACAAAAAAATAAAACACCAAGTTCCTGTTGTAAATAGCACCATGACACCACTCTGGTGAGAGCATGCTTATCTATTTCATTATTCATCACATTCTCTAGTTGAACTTACATTTTCTATTTTTAAAAGTGTCCTGGAAAAGTCAGCTTAAATCATAACTGGCCCTCAATGCTCACCTGGAGAGAAACAGAAATCAGGTTCACCCCCAAAATGCCCTGGGAAATAAAGGAATGACCTACTTTTTACCAAATCTAATGGTGCATTTTTCAATCCTCATTCTCCTTGATTTTTTTTTCATTTCAGACTGTTTAACACCAGCTCTCTCCTTACGTGCCTCCTTGGCCTCCTAACAATCCTCAAACTTCATCTTCTAACCTCCAAGCACAGCTGCTCACCCACTTGATACTGCACAAGGACCTCATTCCCTTTCCCAGCCTCCACCTGGGCACTTCTCCCAAATCCAATCTTCTGTTTCCCACTCTTCTTATACCTGTAAAGAGTCCATCCTTGATTTCATCAGCTATCACCACTGTGTATTTGAAAATCAAATCTTTCTTGACAACTCATTCTTCATCTGTTTCCAGGGCTGCTTCATTCTCTTTATATCACATAAATTGTTCCAGAAAAAAAGAATGGGGTTGTCATTTTCACAGGGCTACACACCCAAATCATTAGTTCTCCTTATTTTTTATTTTGCCTTTATCCTCCATGATACAGAAATGACTGGAAATATAGCCAAAAACAGAAGGAAGAAGACCAAGTATACAAGTTTCATGACTACTTTTCTGTTTTCAATCATGGAGTCTATTATTAAATCAAAATTTTTAAGGGTTCAGGTGTTCATAGATATTCTAGTTTCTGAGAATATTCTTCATATGAGTCATGTACCTCAACATTCTGTAACTCTTCATCTTGTCATTAAAGTCTGAATATCAGCCTAAATATATGATACTTTATTGGCATCAATGAACACAGAGGTTTCCTGTAGGAAAGTGTTCAATTCTGTCATAAATTAAAGTTGATTTATGAGAATAGAATACATTATAAACTTCTGCTGCTCTGTTCTCAGAAAGGATCAAATGGTCCTTTGTAAATAACCTGCTTTTTTTATTTACTAGGAATCAGAAACTCAGAAGACAGCCAATGTGTGAAAGTCTCATGAGTTGTTGCCCTGAAATCACAAATGCATGGTTGTTCATCAAAGTTCAGCATCGCCTATCTTAACCTAAGAAAGTGTCCTGGTATACAAAGTATCACAAATGTTCAACTTACATTTTTATTAAATATGAACCAGCCAACATTTACTGATCAGGTGCTAGGTACTCAAAAATAAATGTGGTAGAACACCTGTTTACTAATTGTTGCTCTTAGTGCCTGCATTATCAGTGTTCTGATGATGGACAAGAAAGATGGTACAAATTCATTCATAAATATCCACTGTTAACATAAATTATGCTACATAACATATATTAACACATTAATATAAGGAGCTGTTAAATAAATTATAACCAAGCTACAATCAGTAAATCCAGAGAGGTCAGATAAAGAAGAGAGGTCTCTCTAGGAGGGTAACTTTGAATAGATTTTATAGGTGGACTAGGGGCAGGTGGGATGGGGGATTACTGTGAGGAGGGGGGTAGATTTAGTGGAAGGAGAAAGTGCAGAGAGAGACAGCTGTAATTGAGGAGGATTTGGGGGTAGTCTGGAAACCTACTGTTGTGGAAACTTCCTGAGATATGTGAAGGTGATTGTAAAAGCATTTTTAAAGTGATAATCTTTTCTCTATCCTGGCTAACTTCCATACAAATAAGACAGAGACTATAAGAATCATTTGATAAGCTTTTTGGCACAATAATTGGGCAGTCATTGATCCATTCTAATCCTGCAAGCTAATCTAGCTACCTCCTAGCCAAAATCCCCCCAGGTACTTACATTTTAGTAATCATCTGGCTCTCTTTACTCCATGTGTTTTTGCATGATATTTCCTCTCTACCCTTTCCCTGGCTTGTGGAAGTCCAGTCTTGTTCTCTCTACTGCTGAGGCACTGGGTTACCAGCTTTTATTGGCAAGTCTGAGAATAAATTGGGAGCAATGTTTACATAAACATGAAAAAAAGATACTTAGAATAAGCATTACAATGCCATATCTGGATCTCAACAAGATATAGGAGTAGATAAATCAGCATTTGACTAAAATAAAGATAATTATTACACAGTGCAGAAAAACATGAGGGTTCCAATATGGGGGCTATAGAGTCTCAACTGTCATTCATGTCTTATAGCTAGGCAAGGTTTCCAATGGTGGGACTGGGTTGCATTCAATAAGATGAAGCACAAACTAAATCAAAGTGTCTGCTCTTGGGACTCTTGTCCTTTTGGGTTTCCATGTACAACTTTGCTATGATAGTTTCGTCATGTTTGGTGTTGTCTCTTGGAGGCCTGTTCTTTTCTGGTGAAAGGAATGGAATCGATCTGGAGTGAGACTGAAGGGGAAAGAAATTGGGAGCAATGAAGGGATGGGAACCTAATTGTGGTCAAGGTGTGTTATATGAGAAAGGAATCTATCTTCAGTAAAAGAAAAAATAAAAAAATAAAGCAGTAAACTCAACTTAAAGACATTTATAACTGCTAAGCCAATTATAGAAACACAATCTACAGAAGAGTCTAGAAAGAATACTAAAGTGAAGAAAAAAACATCTGGGAAATCTGAGAGAACAAATATACAATGCCAGAACAGATAATCAAAAGAGATCTGAAAAAAAATCACAAAATCAACAAAGTGATAGGAATTAATATATGTATTTTAATAATAATAGTATTAATTGAATTGTTATAATACCTTAACAAAGATACTGACTAGCAGATTTTGTTAAATAGCAGGGTCCATATTTTTCTGTTTCCAAGAAACATACATCTCTCATTTAGAAATAGATGCCACCTTATAGACAAGGATTCAAAAAATACATTCTGAGCAAATGGAGCTAAGAAAATATCTGGTGTAATTATTCTTATGCATCACAAAATAGACTTCAAACTACAATTAATGATAAGAAATAAGGAGGGATGTTTCAAACTCATGAAATGAAAAATCTATCAATAGGATATTACATTTCTAAACATATACTTACCAAACACAGGCACACCCAATCCTATTTTTTAATTGGATATTTTATTTATTTACATTTCAAATGTTATTCCCTTTCCTAGGTTTCCCTCTGCAAACCCCCATCCCATACTCCCTTACCCTGCTTCTATGAGGGTACTCCCCCACCCACCTACCCACCCTAGCATTCTTCTACACTGGGGCATCAAGCTTTCACAGAACCAAGGGCCTCCCCTACCACTGATGCCAGATAAGGCCCCTTCTGCTCCTTCAGTCCTTCCCCTAACTCCTCCATTGGGGTCCCTGTGCTCAGTCTGATGGATGGCTGCGAGCATCCTCATCTTTATTGGTCTGAATCTGGCAGAGCCTCTCAGGAGACAGCTGTACAGGCACCTGTCAGCAAGCACTTCTTGGCATCTGCAATAGTGTCTGGGTTTGGTGTCTGCATGTTGGATGGATCCCCAGGTGGGGCAGTCTCTGGATGGCCTTTCCTTCAGTCTGTGCTCCACTCTTTGTCCCTGTATTTCCTTTAGACAGGAGCAATTCTGGGTTAAATTTTTGGAGATGGGTGGGTGGTCCCATCCCTCTACCAGTAGGGCATGCCTAACTTCTGGATATGATCTTAACAGGTTATCCTTCCCCTTTGTGGGGTATTTCAGCTAATGTCATCCCCATGGGGTCCTGGAAAGCTCTTGCTTTCCTGGCATCTGAGACTTTCTGGTTGTTACCCCCAGTTCCCCATCCTCCATTGCTACACACCTCTGTTCAATTTCCTGACCCTCTGTACATCTCCTCCATCTCCTTCCATACCTGATTCTTTACCTCTTTTTCCCCTCCCCCTCTTCTTTTCTTCCCAAATCTCCCTCCAATTTCTTAAGAGATATCCTATTACATCTAAAAATTGAAGACCATCCACAACACAGTGATAGTAGCTGACTTCAAAACCCCATTTTCACCAGTAGACAAGGTATCTGGAAAAAAACTAAATAGACTCTCAAGTTAAATGATATTATAAGTCAAGTAGACCTAACAGATATATAAAATCACTAAAGAATACATATTGTTCTCAGAAGCCCATGCAACTGTCTCCAAAATCAACCACATATTACGACATAAAACAATCTCCACAAATATAACTGAAATAACATCATGAATTGTATCTGAGGACAACAGAATAAAATTGAATATCAACAGCAACAGAAACTACAAATAGTACACTAACTCATGGAAACTAAAAAGCATACATCTGAATATTAATTGGATCAAAGAAGAAATCAAGAAAAAGCATTTTAATTCTTAGAACTGAATATTTCAAACTCCTTTTCCCTTATTTATTTATTTATCTATTTATTCATTTATTCACTTTACAGCCCGTTCACAGCCCCTTCCCTTCTCTCCTCCCAGCCTCCCTCACACACCCTCCCCACTCCTTTTCCAGCATCTTCTTCCTTCTGTGTTGGTATCTGTACGTGGTAGCAGTTTTTTCATACTGTCAAGTTTTAGGTTACCCTGGTCTTCCCATTTTCATTCTTTTCAGCTCTGTTGATTTTTTAAAAAGTTTTTCCTTAGATTAAGCACTGTCCATATGAAGTATCTATGTATTCACTTTCTTTAAAGACCCTTGAGACCAGCTGTCATTGTAGGAATTGTAGGAAGTATCCCTCAAAGGTGGCATTCCAGTATTGATTTGCTGATCTGTGGATTGAGAAGAGTGATCTCTTTATTAGCAGTACAAAACAGATATCTAGTAAGCTGTGGCTTTGATTGGCATTACAATAACTTAATTAACTTCTGGTAGCATGTTATAACAATTCCATTGAGGAAAAGGTATGGGAAAACAAATGGTTACTTCATTTGACTATATGTGATTTTGAGTAATAGTTTTAAAGAGTATGGACAGAAGATTGTGTGGGATTCTGGTAGCCAGACAGGTACATTGTTTAAAATTTACAGGCTCACCTTGAAACCGTCTGTATTCTGATATGATTAATTTTGATTAGCAACTTAGTTTGTCTAAGAATCCCCTGGGTGATGACTAAGACATCTCTCTCTCTCTCTCTCTCTCTCTCTCTCTCTCTCTCTCTCTCTCTCTGTGTGTGTGTGTAACAAAAAGGAAATAATGCCGGGCAGCAGTGGCACACACCTTTAATCCCAACACTCGGGAGGCAGAGGCTGGTGGATTTCTGAGTTCGAGGTCAGCCTGGTCTACAGAGTGAGTTCCAGGACAGCCACAGAGAAGCCCTGTCTCAAAAAACCAAAATTAATAATAATAATAATAATAATAATAATAATAATAATAATAATACATAGTAAATGTGTATGGGAGATACCATCCCAGACAATGAATATCTATGGGGAATAAAGGAGAGAAAGGAGAGAACTTACTGACACATACATCCTCTTCCTCTGATTCCTCTGCCATGATCTGAGCTGCTTAGCCATGCTATACTTTCCCTACCTGAAGCCTGTGAAACTATGTACTGAAACTCTCCCTAAAATTACTGCTCCTAGGTGCTTTGCTACAGCAACAGAAGTCTGATTAATTGACCTCTTACGTAACTGGTTCTACTATACTACTGGTAAATCTCTAAATACCTATGTATCCCAGATTTACCCACTTGTTTGATGTTAATTTTATTATCTGTATGACTAGTAAAGTATGGAATAGAAAGCAGCAGGGGCAGTCGTAAACCCTGAGTTTCTTCCTGTTTTCCAAATCCTTCTCTACCAGTGTCTCTGGAGTGAGTCTGAGACACAATCACATGCAGCATGAATCTAGGCATGAGTAATCATCAGGAACTTATGCATTCTATGCATTCTGACACTGGCAACATAATCAGTGTCCCTTTCAGGGCTAGGAAAACCATTTTTCTCCATTTTCTGTTCCCTGAACTTCTCATGGATCTTTTGGTTATAGCACCTGAACTTTTCTGATCTTTGATCCATTAAATACTTTTATTATGTCCCTAACTTATGTCTTTTGTGTTTGTAGTGTTGTTAATACATTCTTGTCTTTTGGGAATCTTACAGAAAATGTCTCCATTTTAAATATGTCTCGAGGTTTAAACCATGCACACTCATTCCTCACCCATTTCTGTGTTCATAGCATTCTTGGCTTCCTATGATGGGCTGTGTAACGGACTTTACTGTATTTTCCCCTTCCTATTATGTGTGTACTCTCCACTTCAACTGGAAGGGAAGGAATTAAAGTGACACAAGAATGCTCTGCAGGACAACCATGCTAGAGGCAGACTAAACCATTTTTATGACATATGACATCATGGACACTCATCAGTTGTCACTACTTAAGAACCATTTCCTCTGACATTGCTGTGAGAGTATCCTGACCAAGACACCAAAGTTACTCCTGTGTCCACATGAAATTTCTCTATCAAGACTTGATTAATAGTATTCAGTGTGTGGATGAATAAAATTTATTTTATATACAATCAGTATTATGAGAAAATAAAGGGAAAGATTTTGTTAAACAAGTTCACATTCTTATCTAGCATGCTGCCAACAGAGACTATTGTTGAGACTTCATTTAAACTTCAAAGGAACTCATGGGTCCTCCTCAAAACAAAGTTCTTGGAAAACAGAAGTGAAAGTGCGATCAGACTCTTAGTACAAGGAATTTCTGCTAAAACTGTGCACGATACAAGTAATTTTCACAGATAGGTTTCATCTGTCAATTAAAATCCCTGTGTTTTAGAGTAAAAACAAGGTTTACACCATCAGAAAGAAAAGAATGCAGAACCATATTAGTGACATGTAAAAGATTTTATATTTAATCCTGAAGCATAACCAGTATTTCACTTTGATGATCTAATAAATATTTTAGACCGCCATTTCATTTGTTTTACAATGACATTTGGCATTAGAATGAAAGAGCCAGAAAAGGTAATATAAAAAGGTTTCCTCCACTACTCACAGGATTCCCTATATTTAAAGACCAAGTTGATTTGTGATAATCCTAAAAGTCACTTTAAATTATAAGCAACTGCAGCAGGAACCTCAACAGCAATGCAAACCTGAAGTCCATTGAACCCCAAATGTACAAACCTACAATTGACTCTAAATGCTTAGATTTATTTATTTAGCATTTTTCTAAGACCTCATCCTGTGCTATCTATTGCATTTTGTGGAATGATACTGAGAGGGGAATGCCATTTCAAATATGAGTAAGAAATTCAGGATTCAGACAAATAATATTATGATTAATAAAATCATAGCAATGACCAGTCAGTTGACTTAAGTCCAGGATATCCAGCTGGAGGTCACTTTCAGCAGAACACAGTGATCCCAGAGCAGAGCTAGAGGCAGTGGTGAACAATATTAACTGTGGTTCCCAAATATGGGATTTCACTGTGGGAAATACCTTGCTCATCTCAATCACTTTAGCCATCAGCATGTAGCATAGTGAAGTTAGAACAATAAAAAACCCAGATGTGGTTAAAGCACATTTTCCAACTAAAGCAAGCAGCTGGAAAATAATTAATCATGTCTCTCTCTCCTTTCCAATTAAACCCTCATAGCTATTGACTTATCTTATCTAAAATGTGACAGGCTCTACTCTCTCTGCTGGGGTCTATACCCTGATCTTTCATTACCTACTTCCCAAAAGCTCTTTTTTTTTTGGTTTTTCCAGACAGGGTTTCTCTGTGTAGCCCTGGCTGTCCTGGAACTCACTGCGTAGACCAGGCTGGCCTTGAACTTAGAAATCCACCTGCCTCTGCCTCCCATGTGCTGGGATTAAAGGCGTGCGCCACCACTGCCAGGCTTCCCAAAAGCTCTTTAAGAGCTTGGCCATAAAACCAAAGATAAGGGAAACAACCTCTATAAAGAAAAATATCATCTAGAATACACATTCCAATGAGCAACAACAGTATTATAGTAGCTAAGGCAAAAACTTTAATATGGTAAACAAAATAATTGGGTATGACAGTACGCCATGTATTTAAAGGGATAAAATAATAACAGAATTAAGAATTAGTATTCTATGTGAAAATAAAACAGTTAAATTAAAGGCACAATGAGTGGATATCTTCGAGCTCTACATGGGACATGTTTTAGCCAGCATTATTTGTTTGTTAGTGGGTTATTGGTACCAGTGTTATTGGTCCTGTGCTTTTGTATTAACAGAAGAGCATGGCTTGGGTAGGAGAATGGTCCTGATGAAAACACGAGTGGCAGATGGAGCAGAGCCATCTGGTTACAGATGCATGGCTAAACAGCACATACTTATTTGTATACTCGACTGGGAGTGATTCCATAGCTGTATCACACTGAAGGCATTCTATGATGATACAAGTGACAAAATTGATACAGCAGGAGGACAAGTGAATAAACTGTGAAGTCAGATTCAAACCAATTCTAGTGCATATTCTAGATATTTATTTTACTCTAATATATGTATATGTACAACGAGGGACCTAACAAAAAGAACACTTAAGAAACAAATTCAGGCATAACTAAGGTTTTACAAATATTAGAAAAGTTAATAATAGTAATTATAATAATAATAGTGTATGATATGCATGCAAGGAGACAAATTTTAAAATGAAATAAAGAAGAGCTAGAACATTGGCACCTGGTGGAAGTATATGGCAATTAATTCCTACATCTTTTTTTTTAATTCTTCTTCTGTCTTTAGTTGAAATAGAATTACATAAAGTCTCCCATCCTTCCCTCCCCTGACCCCTCCCAATTTCCCTTCCTCAAACCTTCCCTGTGCTACCCTACTCTCAAGTTAACATCCTGTTTTTATTGTATTTGTTACATATGTGTGTGTCCACAATTTTACCTATGTCTGTTAAAATACAGAACCTGTTGAGTCCATTTTGCTGTTTGTGTGCATATGGTTTCAGGCTGACAATTCTGCCCTGTTCAAGCAATAAGGATATTCATACTTAGAAGAGGCTAATTCCACTTCTCCCTGCATCTATCAGTTGCCTATAGCTTGTAGTCAGGGATGAGGCTGTTCAAAAACTACCTTCTTCCACATTAATAAGTTCATTAGCACTGTTATTGTTTCAGTCTTGTTTTTGCTTTTCTTGTGTTGTTGTTGTTTGCTCACTATACATTCTGAATATTATTCTTCTGTCAGTTATATAGCTGTCAGAGTCTATCCCATTTTGTGAGTTTCTTCATCAGTCTATCGATGATTCTTTCCCTACGTGTATAAAGCTTTTAACTTTTACAAAATCATAGTTGTTGATTGTTGGTCTTGATTCTTTGGCAAGTAAAGTTGTGTTCAAAAAGACAGAGAAAAATCAATGTTGTAAAAATGGCTTCCTCCCAAAAGCAACTGACTGATCAAATGCAATCCCAATCAAAATACTCACAACATCCATATGTATGTATGTATGTATGTATGTATCCCAGTCCACCCTCCAACTGTTCCACATCCCATACCTCCTCCACACCCTCTTGTCTCAATGATGATGTTCCTACCCCCACCCTACCTTACCTCTAAACTGCCTGGAGCCTCCAGTCTCTTGAGGGTTGGGTGCATCATCTCTGATTGAACACAGATCTGGTAGTCTTCTGTTGTATATGTGTTGGGGTCCTTATATCAGCTGGTATATGCTTCCTGTTTGGTGGACCAGTGTTTGAGAGATCACAGGGGTCCAGGTTAATTGAGACTGCTCATCCTCCTACATGGTCACCCTCCTCTTCAGATTCTTTCAGCCTTTCCCTAATTCAACCATAGGGGTCAGCAGCTTCTGTCCACTGATTGAGTGTAAATATCTGCATCTGACTCTTTCATCTGCTTATTGGGTCTTCCTAAGAGCTGTCATGCTAGGTCCCTTTTTGTGAGCACTCCATAGCCTCAGTAATAGTGTCAGGCCTTGGGCTAGCCCGTGAGCTAGATCCCATTGTGGGCCTGTCGCTGGACCTTCTTTTCCTCAGGTTCTTCTCCATTTCCATTCCTGCAGTTCTTTCAGACTGGAACAATTATGGGTCAGAGTTTTGACTGTAGGGTGGCACTCCCGCCCTCATTTGATGCGCTGTCTTCCTGCTGGGGGTAGGCTCTATAAGTTCCCTCTCCCTACTGTAGGGCTTTCATCTAAGGTCCCTCCTTCTAAGTCCTGAGAGTCTCTCACCTCCCCGGTCTCTGGTGCATTCTGGAGGATCCCCCCAACCTCCTACCTCCCAAGGCTGCTGTTTTCCTTCTTTCTACTGGCCCTCAGAGCTTCAGTCCTTTTCCCTCATCCAATACCTAATCAGGTTCCCCTCCCCACACTCCCTGTCCACTTTCCTTCCCAGGTCCCTCTCTCCCTCTCCACTTGGGATTGCTTTCTTCTTCCTCCCAAGTGGAACTGAGGCGTCCACAATTGGGCACCTCAGCTTGCTGACCTTTTTGGGTTCTGTGGACTGTATCTTAGGTATTCTGTACTTTTCTTCCTTCCTTCCTTCCTTCTTTCTTTCCTTCCTTCCTTCCTTTTTTCTAATATCCACTTATTAATGAGTACATACTATGAATGTCATTTTGGGTCTGAGTTACCTCACTCCTGATGATATTTTCTAGTTCCATCCATTTGCCTGAAAAACTCAGAATGTCCTCATTCTTAATAGTTGAGTAGTATTCCATTGTGTAAATGAACCACATTTTCTGTATTCTTTCTTCTGTCGTAGAAGATCTGGGTTGTTTCCAGCTTCTAGCTATCATAAATAAGGCCGTTATGAACAGAGTGGAACATTTGCTCCTGTGGCATGGTGGGGCATCTTTTGGGTATATTCCCAAGAGTGGTATTGCTGGGTCTTCAGGTAGATCTATTTCTAATTTTCTGAAGAGCCTCCAGATTGATTTCCAGAGTGGTTGTACCAGTTTGCAATCCCACCAGCAATGGAGAAGTGTTCCTCAGATCCTACTTTAAAAGCCTATACTCAACAAAACTGGAAAATCTAGATGAAATGGATGGATTTCTAAATAGATACCACATACCAAAGTTAAATCAAGAGCAGGTAAACAATCTAAACAGGCACATAATGCATAAGGAAATAGAAGAAGTTATTAAAAACCTCACAACCAAGATAACCTCAGGGCCAGATGGATTTAGTGGAGAATTCTACTAGACCTTCAAAGAAGACCTGATACCAACATTCCTCAAACTATTTCATAAAATAGAAACAGAAGGAACACTACCTAACTCATTCAATGAAGCTACAATTACTCTGATAACTAGACCGCACAAGGACCCAACCAAAAAAGAGAACTTCAGACCAAGCTCACTTATAAGTATCAATGCAAAAATACTCAATAAAAATCTTGCAAACCAAATCCATGAATACATCAAAACCATCATTCACCATGATCAAGTAGGCTTCATCCCAGGAATGCAAGGTTGGTTCAATATACAAAAATCCTTTAAGGTAATCCACTATATAAGCAAATGCAAAGAAAATAATCACATGATCATCTCCTTAGATGAACAAAAAGCATTTGACAAAATACAACACACCTTCATGTTAAACGTATTGGAGAGATCAGGAATTCAAGGCCCATACCTAAGCATGATAAAAGCAATTTGCTGCAAACCAACAGCCAATATCAAATTAAGTTGAGACATACTTGAAGCAATCCCACTAAATTTGGGGACAAGACAAGGATGCCCCACTCTCTCCATATCTATTCAATATAGTGCTCGAAGTGCTAGCTAGAAAAATAAGACAACAAAAAGCATCAAGGGGATACAAGTTGGAAAAGAAATAAAGGTATCACTATTTGCACATGATATGATAGTATACATAGGAAACCACAAAATTTCGACCAGAGAACTTCTCCAGCTGATAAGCAACTTCAGCAAAGTGACCAGATATAAAATTAACTCAAATAAATCAATAGCCCTACTTTATACAAATGACAAACAGGCTGAGAAAGAAATTATGGAAACAACTCCCTTCACAATAGCCACAAAGAATATAAAATATCTTGGGGTAATTCTAACCAAACAAATGAAAGACCTGTATGACAATAACTTCAAGTCTCTCAAGAAAGTAATTGAAGAAGATCTCAGAAAATGGAGATATCTCCCATGTTAATGGATTGGCAGAATTAATATAGTGAAAATGACCATCCTACCAAAGACAATCTACAGATTCAATGCAATCCCCCTCAAAATCCCAACACAATTCTTCAAAGATATGGAAAGAGCAGCTCACAATATTCTTAACCAAAATACTTTTTTAAAAAACTCCTCAAATGTATGTGGAACCAGAAAATATCCCAGATAGGCAAAGCAATCTTGAACAAAAAGAATACTGGAGCAGTTGTTATTCCAGACTTCAATCTGCATTTTAGAGTTAGTGTAATAAAACAATTCAACACTGTCTCAAAACTGACAAGCAGATCAATGGAATAAAATAGAAAGCCCAAACATGAGTCCTGGTAACTATAGACATCTAATAGAGTGGACCAAAACAAAAACCAACAAAACAAAAACAAAAAACCATCTCCAGCAAATGCTTTTGAGAAAACTGGATGCACCATTGCAGAAGAATAAAAGTAGACCCAAATATATCACCCTTAACAAAATTAAATCTAAGCAGACCATAGACCTCAATTTGAAAACTGAAGCACTAAAACTGCTAGAAGAAAATATAGTCAGTATCCTATAAGATATAAATGTACCAAAAGGACTTTCTGAACTAGAAAGATTTCTTACAATGTGAAACTATCAAGGATAAAAGAGAATGTTAATAAATTTAAGCATGGTAAAACTGTTAATCATGTTGCACCAAAGACATGTTTAAAAGGGTAAAAGACAGATGTCAAGAAGCGATTAGATTCACAATATAAACAACCGATCAGTAGTTATATATGAATAGGTAAGTCACTCATAGTGTAGCTCTCATAAATGGATCATAACATTCCAAGTAATAGAAAAGGAAAAAACTTACATGAATTTACTTTCAAAGAAGATGAAACATTTATAGCCTCTATGCATATGAAGAAATTCCATGAGACATTCAGGAAAAGGCAAAGTAGTACCAAAATAAGTCAGGCAACAATAGGAGATTCACAGAAAATAATTGTACATCATCCCCAAAAATTTAATGTGGGATGTCTGCTGTTATGTGTATATGTACGTGTATGAAAAATGCACAAGTTTCTGAGGCAGTGTGGAAGACTGCATAACAAAGGCAGGGCCTTTTTCAATCTTCTATTTTCAGACCCTGGACAAGGGACTGAGGTTTGTATTTTACATACCAAAGCAGACCTTGACTGGAGGTTTTCTCAGCATCCCTCAGTCCATACCTGGTATACCATTCCCCCAACCCTGAACTCTCCAGCCCAGGGGCTGTCATTTTCCCAGAGGCTTTAGGATTCAGTAGCTTCCAAAGCCAACTAGTTGAGTAATGAGTGTGGCTTTTTGCATAATAGAGGGCTGACAGCTTGGATCTAGACCAGAAAGACCAAGCAGATTGTCCAGGGTGAAGAAAGATTGAAGGGAGACAGGAGAGAAGTAAGCAGTGAGAACCACCTGGAGAGACCCAAAGGTGGAGAAGTTGAGTTAAGTTAGAGGCTAGCTGCGAGATTCCACCAGCAAAAGGCCAAGAGCATTAAACTATATAAATGTCTCTGTGTCTTTATTATTAAACCACAAGCAGTATCCCTGAAAGCCCCCCCCAATACATACTCCTAAAGGGGGTCTTATTAGTTAGGAGGAGTAGGAAGAAAGCATAAAGGGGAATAACAGCTAATATTCACAGGGTTTCTTTTTGTACTACTGAAGATACTATGAAATGAGAGAGAAATGATGCTCATATCATAATTTTATAGGCTGAAATATGTATCTTAATTCTTTTTTATGTATTTTAAACATTTTCCATCAGCTATATTTTGTCATATTCTTTATATTCCCTCAACTCTTTCCAGATCACCCCTCCCCACCAACCAACTCCAAGTATATCTCTCAAAAAAATAAGAAAAGCATGAAACTATTGTAAACATTAACCAACTCCATTTTCTGAGAGTGCATGAAATCCACTTGAGCAAACATCCTGAGGCAAGCCTCCCATAGTGACAGCCAGTCAGGCTCCAATAGCAGGGTCAAGTTTCATATAGATAACCTAAGGCATCCTGCAGAAAATAGATAACCTAGCCATCATGTTTGTCAAGTGGTCTTGACCCTGTGTTTAGTTCCTGCAGATTACACCAGAAATGCAGTTTTTAAAATATTAACGTGCTGACCCGTAGGGAAATTCCCCAAGCTTGATGTAACCACAATAAATACCCTGCATCCCTAGACTCAGGGTCTTACTTCTGGCCTGCTACATCAGAGATGGTGAGAGTCCCTGCTCATTAGCTCCTAAAAAATACCCTTGTATGTTTGCATTAGAATTGGCTCCTTGGTGGTCTTTGGGGTTCCCTGCGACTTGGGTTAACATGATCACAATACAAATCAAAACCAAAAATACACAACAAAAAAATAAAATAAATATAAAGTTCATTTTCTGTTAGCCAATTGTTCCTGAACATGTAGCCCTACATGGTCACTCTACCAAAGTGTCATTGCTTTGAAGAAAACTGACTTTTCTTGCTCCTAAAAGTTACCAATTGGAAATACTTTCATGGTCAGGGGTATAATTTGTGCCCACTTTACCTTCTCTTTTTATGGAATTTTTGTCTGGTTTGAACAGCCTAGATATCCGTCAACTGATGCATGGATAATGAAATCTGTTAAGGAAAATGAAATTAGTGTACACCTTTAATCTCAGCATTTGGGAGGCAGAGACAGGTGAATCTCTTCATTCAAGGCCAGCCTGGTCTACAGAGTGACTTCCAAGACGGTGAAGGCTACACAGAGAAACCCTGTCTCAAAGAAGAAAAAAAGAAAGAAAGAAAGAAAAGAAAAGAAAAGAAAAGGAAAGGAAAGGAAAGGGAAGGAAAATGAAATTTACAGGCAAATAGATTATGCTAGAAATGATCATCCTGAATTTAGTATCTCACTCCAGAAAGATAAATACTGAATGAGTTAGGGAGAGACAGACAGGTCTATGGATCTCACTGGCTCACTGGTCAGACAACCTAGCCTACTTGGTGCATTCCAGGGCAGTGTGATACACTGGTAAAAAAAGAAAGAAAGAAAGAAAGAAAGAAAGAAAGAAAGAAAGAAAGAAA
>JADRCH010000131.1:1710379-1726016 GCA_019843965.1 Rhynchomys soricoides | reverse complement strand
AAAGAAAGAAAGAAAGAAAGAAAGAAAGAAAGAAAGAAAGAAAGAAAGAAAGAAAGAAAGAAAAGAAAAGAAAAAAGTGGTTAGTATCTGAGGAACAACATCTGAGGTTGTTCTCTGGCATTTACATACACCTGTATATGTGTCCATACCCACCAGCACACACATATAAATAACAAAAACTAGATGCAACTCATAAAATCTTTCTATAATCTTAAAGAAATGGTCTAGTTGCAAAAATAATTATAAGAATGATGTAAGAAGAGTAACTTCAGAATGATGGTGTCTTTGATAATGGTATAAGTTGAAGGAAGACAGACATGTGTTTTACATCTTCAGAATAATAGTATAGAAATAGAAGAAAGACATGCAGAGATTACGAATTTGTGGAATATCATAGAACAGGTTGTTTCTTCATTTCTAATGTCAAATTTTCAGGGCAAAATAATTATTCAAAATAGTCAGAAATTAGGTAGTAGAAAATGAAGACTAGGTCACCAAAACCCAGAGTCTTGAATCAGGGTTTATCAGAATTCAGGCAGAAGAACAGAAAAGATAACCCTTCCCAGGTAACCCTGGGAGCAAAGGCTAATAAACCTATGAGAATGAAGTTAGGGAGAGTTTTTTGGAGCTGATGGCTGTTAAAATTTTCCTGGAAATGAAAATGTGTAGATTTAGATGGTGTGTCTTGAAACCTAAGCAGAGTTTAAAGTTCTTTTTTAGGAAGTTCTTTTTTAGGAATGTTTATAGTCTGGAAGAAGGAATTGTCATAATTTTTAAAAATACATTAGATGATTAGCAAGCAGCAGGAAGGGTAAAAAATATGAATACTCTCAGGAAATACTAGGGATTAAGGAATCACTATAGTCATCAAAATAGGATTAACTTGATATATATATATATCACACACATATACACATACACATTTCATATACTTGTACATATTCATATACACATTTGTATAGAAATTTGTATATGCTCAACATCATGTACATGCACATACATATAAACATGAAAGCATTGAGTTTGGAACACATTTTTTGTAAACTATATAAAGAATTTTTTATTTGCTGTTTCAAACATCATAGGATAGTATTAACAAACAAGAACCCATCCTGTAGTAGATAAAAGAAATAGTTTACTTACTGAGAAATTTGTTTTATGAGTATTTGGGGTATTTTATTCCCCTAATACCATACACCCAATGCACTTAGTTTGGGTAAATTTTGCTTTTCAGCTAATTGCCAGGATCTCTTAAGATTCCTAAAAGCCATCAAATAAATTCATTGAAGTCCAGATGGGATGGCCACATCAATTCAGCCTGTTGGGCATTCTGGGTGGAGCATTGTGAATCGACGCCCATGACTTAGGTGGGACTTCTTGGATCTGCTATACCTGCATGAAAACGCACAACATAGCAGCCAGGTTGGGTCTTCTGTTATTCATAGACTAAGAGCTTTCTCTTTAGGAGCTTCCTATGCAGAATGAGCATGATGGATAGAAGGTTCCTTACAAATTATAGATAAACATTCAGAAACATCATAGTTTTTTTCTGCTTTTGTTTTTACTGTTGAGAATTCGTCAGAAATATTTGAATGAAGTTTTCCCCTTTCTTTTCACTTGGAAATTAAAATTTAAAAGCAAAATGGTTCCCAAAGAGACTGAAAATTTTTAAACAAACTGAAAGTTTCTCAGAACATAGGGGTGTTAACAAAAAAATCACTACAAAAAATAAAACTATTATCATCCAGTAGTGTCTCCTATGGTAGTAAAATGGTTTCTAAATTTTAAGTAAATGTGTAGTAATGGTAGTGCAGAACTTGTGGGACTGGCCAGCCAACGACTAGTCCAAACTTGAGACCCATATGAGGAGAAGGGATCTCATGCCACACACTGCCTGGATAGTTAGAAATCAGAGGCTGGACAGCCAAGAGACCCAGGAGAGAACCAAACACAACTGGGAAAAAAAAAAAAAAACAATGAAATGAGTACTAATAGTATTCTGCAATATTCACTCACAGGTCAGTGCCTAGCCCAATTATCATCAGGGAAACGTCTTTCAGCAACTAATGGGAGCAGATGCAGAGATCCACAGCCAAACTAAAGGCAGAGCCTGGGAACTGCTGCAGAAGAGGGAAAGGAGGATTGCAGGAGCCAGAGCAGTTGAAGACACCGTGAGAACACAGGTTGTAGAATCAACTAACTAGGGGGCTCGTAGAAACCTAAGCAACAATCATGGAAACTGTATTCTTAGCTAGGCCCTCTGCATATACATTACAGTTATGTAGTATTCTTGTGGCACTCCTAAAGGTGATAGTAGGGGTGTCTTTTGTCTGCTCTTGAGACCTTTTTCCTCCTAGTGGGTTGCCTCATCAATCCTTGATATGAGAGTTTGTACCTAGTCTTATTGTAACTTGTTATGCTATATTCTGTTGATATCCCTGGCAGGACTGCTCCCCTTCTTCTTCTTCTTCTCCTTCTTCTTCTTCTTCTTCTTCTTTCTTCTTCTTCTTCTTCTTCTGAAATTGAGGAGTGTATCTCAGAGAGAGGGGAGATGGAGAGGAGGTCTGGAAAGAGTGGAAGGAGGGGAAACTGTAGTTGCAATGTAATATATGAGAGAAGAATAAAGAAAAATAAGATAAAGGTGAGTTAAGTCAAAAAATTAAATAGATGAAGTTACACCAAATGGTATGACCAACCATGCCTCC
The DNA here is from genome assembly GCA_019843965.1 of Rhynchomys soricoides. NCBI lineage: Eukaryota > Metazoa > Chordata > Mammalia > Rodentia > Muridae > Rhynchomys > Rhynchomys soricoides. The sequence continues at coordinate 1,723,311 of JADRCH010000131.1, read as the reverse complement.
TCATTCCCACCCCAACATCATTGTGTAATTGAATCAACATGATATAACAATTAAGTAGTCAAGGTGTAAAATCCTTTGACAAGTATGGGTGATCTTTGTTTTTGAGGAAATATTCCAGTGTGATGTCTACTAGGCCATAAATAACACTCAGGTGGCTTCCAGTAAACGTTAATCAATGCTGTTTCCATTCCCATCAAATTTGTGAAATCAATGTAAGGTCAGAAAAGAGAGGTGGAGATTTTCCATGACCTTCACAACAGCTGGGCTAGCTTTCATCAGATAGCTCATTACTGCCAGCATACTGACTGACAAGGTTACCCAAAACGGATGAACAGGAGCCAAATACATCATTTGCATAGTATATTAATGATATGCTGAGTACCATTTGGTGCCACGAAGGGAACAGAAGAACAAGCTGTAATTTTCATGAATTGTTTAAAGGAAAGTGCAGCTTTTTCCAACAGGGTAGTGAAGGAATTTCAGTTGAACAGAAGAGGAGGAAGCCAATGTTTAAGTACCAGGAAACCTGTGCTTAATGGTTTTACTCAAGGTTAACTCTGCACAATGCCTTTATACCAAACTTCTTGAGTATATTTTGCATTTTATCATTCTAATGGAACTAGCATTTTGATATTTACTATTCATCTTTATATAGAAACAAATCAATTTTGTACACTGACCTTTTGTTCTAAATCTTGTTAAACATGTTTGTTTACTCTATGGTTCTTTTGTGTGTGATTTATTTGACTTTGATTGAAACAATTATCTTTGGTTAATAAAGTTATTTTGTTTGCTCTATTACAAACTTTATCATTTTATAATTTACTGATTTAATTTTTTGAGATGAAGTCTCAAAAAATATATAGCCCAAGCAGTCCTGAAACTTTCATTGTGGCCTCTTTGTGCTAGGTTCCAAGAACTGAGATTATACGTCTGTACAAACATATCCAACCTAATTATTTTTCTTCATTGATCATCTCCTGTGAAATGAAATAATTGGTTAAAGGGATAAGAGTAAACATCCAGGCCCCACTGCAGGGAGACAATGTAGTTGAAAACAACCGTTGTTTGACTATTATTCTTAATGTGCATTCTAGTTTTAAATTACTGTTGCTTATCCTAGTCTTTTTTATTTTTATTTAGGTGTATGCATGTGTTTCTTATAGCTGCTTGAATTCTAATGCTAATTTTGGTCCTCCAAAACTGTTTGCAGGAGAGGGTCTGCATGTAGCTTCTGGAAAGCTGCCCCAGCTGATTCTGACTGGTTAATAAAGGTGCCAGCAGCAAATAGCTGAGGAGAAAAGAGAGAGGTAGGTTTTAGGTTTCCCAGGCTGGGACTCAGAGGAGGCCAGGGAGAGAAAAGGGAGATCCACCATGCCTTAGGAATAAGAAGAGAGAAGAGAGTGGCCATGGAAAAAGAACAGAAGAACATGAAAGAGGGAAAACCAGAGCCGCCATGTAAACGGGCCAAAAGCATGTGGCCCAGAGGGCTGCTCAATTGGGTCAAGAGCAGCCAAGAAGAAACACAGAAGAAAATAATAATGGGGTTATGGATAGAAAGCAGATTCTAACAGCATGGAGGTTAGGTAATTGTCTAGCTATTGTGCTGCTTAAGACATATTGAAATACAAAGGCGCTCTCTCTCTCTCCTCTCTCTCTCTCTCACTCTGTGTGTGTGTGTGTGTGTGTGTGTGTGTGTGTGTGTGTGTGTGTGTGTGTCTTTCATCTGGGAACATAAATGTTCGAAGTTGTGAAAGAACCTCAAATTGGGATTTATAAATACATTCACACTACAGTATCTGTATGAATGAATGTCATGTGTGTGCACTAGAAAACTGGTCCATCCACTCTGGAAATCAGTGGGGAGAATTCTCAGAGATGTCACTGAATTGTTTTGTTCTAATCAGAGACTTCAAAAATACAGAACAGCCACGTGCTAAGAGTAGAGATGGGCCACAATTTCAGTGCTCAGTGAGGAGTGGGCCTTTCTAGTGTCTTCTTGCTGATAAAAACTGCTAACAACATTGGGATCCCATTCCCCAAGAAGACAAACAGCTTCTAATTTGTCCTTTATCCAAAGGGGGAACATTCAAAGCCACATTTCATTAATTACTTGGGCAAGGGTGCCAATACTGTGTAATGGAGAAAGAAGTTCTTTAAAAACAAAAAGAAAAATTTGTGTGTCTACAATCAAAGAATGAAGTTGAAATTATACTGAATACTATATACAAACTTGTTTTCTCTAAATTATGTGTGTATGTGTGACATAAAAATATAAGTCAAGCTGTCTAGGGAAACAAAACAGACTAACAGGAGGGGAATTTGAAAAGGGAGGGTACAGGGTATGGAAGGAATATGCTCTGGTCTTTTATTTCTTGTGGTCCACTGCATTGATGTTTCTCTTATTCTTGTTCTTCTAGGACCTATTGAGGTACATCATTAGGCTATTTGATATCTCATGGATTTTTTTTATCTTTTTATTTTTTATTTCCTTTATACTTTATTTACATTTCAAATGTTTCCCCCTTTCCAGATCTCCCCTTTGTAACCCCCTTATCCCCTCCCCTTTCCCTTGCCTCTATGGGGGTATTCCCCTATCTACCCACCCACCCACTCTCGTCTTCCCTCCTTGGCATTCTCCTATACTGGGGCATCTAACACTCTCAAGCCCAAGGGCCTCTCCTCACCCTGATGGCTAACATGACCCTTCTCTGCCACATATGTGGCCAGCACCATGGGTTCCTCCATGTGTATTCTTTGGTTGGTGATCCAGTCTCCAGGAGCTTCCAGAGGTCAGGTCAGTTGACACTGTTGCTCCCTCCATGGGGCTGCAAACTCCCTCTAATAAGTGATTATTAGCCCAAAAGTTCAGAATACCCAAGAGTCACTTCACAGCAACCACTGGGCTGAGCATGAGGTCTCGTGGATATTTTTAATGTTTGTATATATGTTCTTTAAAAAAGATTATTGAAGGAAGACAGAATTTAAGAACTGAAGGTCATGGGTGCTATTGGAAGTTGTCTTCAGAACATGAAATGGTTTATTGCACCCACAAATTCATAATACAAATAACTATGGCTACCTGTGCAAGGCCTGCATAATTCAGGCTAGCCAAAATTCTGACATAGATGAGATAGATACTCCCCAGGCCTCATCCCTTACTAAAGAGCCATTTTCATGTGATAGCTCCCGGGGGAAGAAGAATCATCCATTTTTGAGGATGTAGTTATTGATATGCTTCCCATGTTCCAGTGGACAGTCCAATACCTGTACATATACAGACAGCATTAATTCTACTGGAAAGTATATTTTATAGTTGTAGGCCTGCATGCTGGGAGCTTTCCTCAGGGATCTCTGGCCCGGCCAAGTGCAGGGGTTCAAATGCGCGAGCAGGGATGGAGTCTCTTCCACCTCCGTCTCTGCAGTTGCTGCTTCGGTTGCTCCAAGATGCTGCACCCACCGCCCTGCTCTGAGTCTGCCCGTCCTGAGCCCACGAAAGGCCGAAAGGCCAACTAGCTTCTAGTGGAGTTCAGGAAACCAGACCTCTTCCCAAGCAGCAGTGTTACAGCTCTTATGATAGAAGCTCTCAGACAACAGAGTAGTTCTCACACCTTTATTCCATCTGGATCGGGATCTCTCCTATACAGTTTGGGATGGTCTGATATACTGTTTGCGATGGGTCAGGGGTCTGACAACAGGTACTTCCCATTTGCTTGGTCTGAGAGTTTAAGGGCACCTTATCTGCATGTGGGAGGGCTTGGTGTTGCTCCTACTTGACAAATCTCACATGACAGGCCTCTCTACAGCGGTCTGTGGAGGTTGTAGCTGTTTGACAAGAACCTTCTGGGAGTGTTGGCAAAATAAACGTTTCTCAGGTCCCTTGCGAATTGCTCCGCTGAGTAGCCTAGAATTTAAGCCTGTGCACGACCGGGTGCCAGACTGCCTGCCACAGACCACTGCCCACATATAGTTTTATTGAACTTTATATTACTAATTAAATAGTAAAACAATAATGGAACAGGTAAGCAGAGTGTAAAGTATAAATAAGAGGGAAAGAACATGTGTTAGATGTAGAAAAATAACCAAAAACATATTGCCCATAGGAGTAGAGAAATGAAGGGCAGTGGTTAAAACCCATTCAGGGAGATGCAAATCAAAACTCAAATGTCAAACATTATCAGGGTTCACAGTTGAGAAAGACAGATGATTGCTTTTCTTCTCTTGTAGCCATTTTAATTATTTTTGGATATATAATTCAATAAAATATGAAAACATAAATAAAAATGTAAAAAGAATATAAAATAATAGTGGAATAAAAATAGAATGAGCTCATTTAGTATATCTTCCTGATTGGAAAGAATGTGGCATCTTCCTTTCACCAAAGTGTTTTGTAGAAGTCTCTGCAAGTAGGGGGGTGGTTGTGAACCTCAATAATTCAGTCAAGTTAAGTCCAGTATACTTCATGATGAAAGGGATTTATGTATGGAGATTTCACTCACTAACAAAATTCCCCGGTCCAAAGCTACTGCATGTCAATTACAATTTAATTCCTGCATTTTAGGAATCACTTTCCCATAGGTAGAGAGTTCTGTGACTGGATCTCTGAGATGAAATGGAAGCTTGTACTGCTTGTGTTTGACTTTCTCACTGAATGGTTTCTTCTAAGCAGGCCCAAGAATGAGCACTCACCAAGTTCAGCAGTATGATTTACCAACTCCCAAACTGTTGCTTGCGCAGGTAGCAGCTGGAGAGATGCTCTCTTGAGACATTAAATCCAGGGCACTGGAGTAGAATAAGAGAATTAGACCAGTTTGGGCTGTCTGTGTAACATCAGCTATATCTCTGCTCATATTGTATCCACCTGCTGGTTGCTTCTTTACAGCTCAATTTCTCTCTAGTTTACTGTTCTCCTGGCCTCTCTGTGATGAGGAGGGGAGATCACCTCCCTAGAAGACATAACTGATGATGTCCCAAAATGAAAACTGATTGTGTATGTCCACTGAAACTGGTGGCGGCTTCTTTGTGGAGATCTTATCTAGGCTTGCTGGCTTGCTTGCTACTTTGTTTTTCTCTTTCTTTCCTTTTTCTTTTTATTTCTTTTTTTATTTCTTTCCTGTTTCTGTTTTTTCTTTTCTCTCATATGAATGGAGTATATTGCTATTAGTTTTTGTTCTTTTTCACCAGGTCAGATAAAAGTGACTTCAATTTGTCATCTTATCTGTAATCTTGTCTATTTCCTTTTGAATGACCTAGTCCTAATAGTCAAATACAAAGAAACAAAGTTAACAGAAACTGGCTATAGAAGAGAATGAGAAGTTACCTGTTAAATGGACACAGAGTTTCATTTTGGGAAGTTGAATAAGTCAGGTCAAGGATAGTGATGGCAGTGCTGCACAATGTGAATGTACTTAATGCCATTGAATTATAGATTCTAAATGATTAAAATTGATATAAGAAGATATCATCAATTGTATTCAACTGTGAAGACAATAATACTGCCCTGGAAAGAGATGCCCACTGGTTCAATAGTGCTTAAACATCATAAGAGTAACCAGCTTCTATCAGATTGGATTAAAGTTCTGCTCCATAAGATGAAATCCATATTTGACATCATTGTTCAGTCAAGAAGCTGTGGCTGGGCAGGTGATAGGCCCTAAGAAGAACTTCCTACTATTATTCTGCTAAATAGACATAGTATTACGCTTAGTCCTGAAGACTTATCATTGTAACCCTAACTTAATGCTTTTGTAAAGATTCATCAGAGAAACTTCTGTTTTTAGTAGATGAAAATAAGATGCACAACTGCTAAAGGTGCAAAGAGTAAGATACTGAAGAGTGCTTACTCCAAAATGTATTGTACAGCCTCCTCCTTAGGTTCAGGATCAATACTGAATAATGTACAGGAAGACTGTAAGAGCCAGAGGTGGTGAGTTAATACAAGGAAACAATATCATCCAGCCAACAACACACACATCTGATATGTCAGTACGCACAAGCCCCATGTAATCTCAGGTCATACCAAATCCCAGCATGGAAATGGGAAATAAATCTGAGAACCTGGCCACTGATAGCTGCTGGATCAGGAAAATTAGTTTTATTTAGAGGTTTTGTCCTTGGAAGATTGACCATGCTTCAGGAGAAGGCCACATGCCCATTCATAAATACGAACAATACAAACAGGACTTGAAGGATAAAAGTAAGTCAACAAAATAAGACCCAAAGGTCAGTGAATCTGGAAGGAAGTTGGATCTCATAAGGCTAAATATGGTAAAAATTCATTGTATGAAACTCTTAAAGAACAAATTAAAAAAAAATAAAGAAAAAGTAGTTAAAATAGTCAAATTATTTTAATTATGTGATATAGATGTTAACATAATAAAAATATATCAATTTGAAAATAAAACCTAAAATTTTCATTATAATGTAAGGATTTGAAGACATTAAAAAAGGCAGGTATTCACATATTCTCTTCTCTAATCCACCTCAAATGCAGGAGACAGAGTTATGTAACACCTGTTGTGTTAACGTTTCCTAGGGAGGTATGAGGCACCTCAACAGCACATCAAAGCAATGATTCTACCAAAGTAAACTTAATGAAGGAATAGGTTTATTGTCATTATTTATAGAAGTGTGGGTAAGATGTTTCCTATAGGAGCATGGATGATTCATCCTCCCACATCACCAAAAAGACCAGTCAGAGCCCCAATGATTGGCTGTCATTTTTCTAGACCAAAAGATACACAAATAAAATGACCTGAAACACTCCTCAGAAAAAAAACACAAGGACTTGCATTAATTTCAATTGTATATAATTTGTGGAAGTTTAACAATGTCTTTATATAAGAATATAATATATACAAAGATTGAAAAACTACCTGCCACATATTTTATAGTAACATGTAAGAGTCTAAACAACTTAAGCTAAAACAGTTCTTTCAGTACTAAATATGATAACATTTCATGACTTAAGAACTGGGTGCTTGAAAGCTTATAATATTTTTCTCAAGTTGCAGAATATCCAGTTGCAGATATTTTCTTCTTGTCAGTGATAATAAAAACCTTCATCCGTCAGGAAGTTATTAGGTTTAGCAGATGATGCATACTTATAAAATCTCAAAAGTCTATTAAATTAGCATTTCAAAAATGTTGACATTTCATCTTTTAGGATCATTTCTTTGGAACTTATATATTTAAATTCTCCTTTTCTTATTACTAATAATTTCATTGAATATTTAAACTTTACCTATATTTCACACACTGTTTCTCCTTTGATAGTTTAACATATTTTAAAAAAACTAGGTACTGATAATTGGCTCACCACATATAATTATCAATTACAATGGAGGTATGTTAGAGAATATCAAAAAAGATTGCTTGTTGATTAGAAGTGCTTCCTTTTACACAATCAGTGAAATTTAAAAGAAATTAATATGATGAGGCAATTCCATAAAAACTGAAATATGACAGGAGTTGAGGGAATGTTGTCAATTTCAACACTGCACCATTAAAGCTCTATTCATAGAAAAGTTCAACTTCATTGAACTTAACATAAGGTAACTAAACATAATCCACTATATAAACAAACTCAAAGAAAAAAATCACATGATCATTTCATTAGATGCTGAAAAAGCATTTGACAAAATACAACACACCTTCATGTTAAAAGTATTGGAGAGATCAGTAATTCAAGGCCCATACCTAAACATAATAAAAGTAATATACAGCAAACCAACAGTCAATATTAAATTAAATGGAGAGATTCTTGAAGCAATCACACTAAAATCAGGGACAAGACAAGGCTGCCCACTGTCTCCATATCTATTTAATATAGTACTCAAAATTCTAGCTATAGTAATAAGACAACAAAAGGAGATCAAGGGGATACAAATTCAAAGAGAAGTCAAGGTATCACTATCTGCAGATGATATGATGGTATACATAAGTGACCCCAAAAATCTACCAGAGAACTTCTACAGCTGATAAACAACTTCAGCAAAGTGGCTGGATATAAAATGAACTCAAATAAATCAGTAGTCTTCCTTTATATGAATGATAAACTGGCTGAGAAAGAAAGTAGAAAAAAAAACATCCTTACAGTAGCCACAAATAGTATAAAATATCTTGGTGTAACTCTTACCAAGCAAGTGAAAGATCTGTAAAACCTGAAATACTTGAAAAAAGAAATTGAAGACCTCAGAAGATGGAAAGATCTCCCATGCCCATAGATTTGCAGGATTAACAAGTAAAAATGCCCATCCTACCAAAAGTAATATAGATATTCAACACAATCCCCATCAAGAGTCCAACACAGTTCTTTAAAGACATAGAAAGAGCAATTCTCAATTTAATATGGAAAAAACAAAAAACCCAGGATAGTGAAAACAATTCTTAACAATAAAAGAACTGGTGGAATCCCTACCTCTAACCTCAAGCTCTACTACAGAGCAATAGAGATTTTAAAAAATTGTACAGAGACAGACAGGTAGATCAGTAGAACAGAATTGAAGGCCCAGAAATAAATCCACACACTATGGACACTTAATCTTTGACAAAGAAGCCAAAAACATGAAATGCAAAGAAGAAAGCATCTTCAATAAATGTTGATGTTCTACTGGCAGTCTATATGTAGAAAAAAATGAAAAAAGATACGCATTTGTCACCTTATAAAACCAGATACACTGAATCTAATAGAAGAGAAAGTGGGAAAGAGCTTCTAACTCATTGGCACAGGAGAAAATTTCCTATACAGAACTCAAATGAAAATTTTTTTCTTGATAATACAGAAGCTTTAAGGCATGAAATGTTTCCAACAGAGCAACATTGAACTTGAAAGCACTAACTTATAAACAAAACTGTTTTGAAAGTCTCACTTATAAACAACAAAAAAAAAGTTTCCCCTTTTGCTACATCAGAAGCACATGGTTTTTCTTAGCAATTAAATCATAGGACAATAACTGTTTTCTGAAATTCCAACTTATCTCCCAAAGGATCTGTATAGCATTTCTCATTGCTACAGCCCTCAAAGGCCACAAAAGACAAGGACCTGCCATTAGTGGGTTCATCAAACAGTGATGGAAAATGGCCCTTAAGTATTCTGTTAACTCTTATCTCTGAGATTCAGTGTTCCCCTCATCTTAAAAAGTATTTTAAGCCTTCACAATATGTTATTACCAAACTGAAAGTCCATTAAATATTGGTTTTCTCACAGATACTACACCTCTCTCAAGAGACTAATGAATGCTCATTGTTCTGCATCTTCTTTGCCTCTACAGTGGAATTGCTTGCCTTACCACTGAATCTGATCATGCATTGCAGATTCCTGTAGAATAAGTAACAATAGTCATTTTTTAATAAATGGCAATGAAAATTGACAGGTCTTCTGGCAAGAGTCAAAAGGTTTTTAATACAATAAGATGTGTGCCTGGATAAGACATTAATACATTTACTTTTTCTTTCAAGTGTTAGCTCTTTGACACAGTGTTCATCTTCAGTTGTATCAAACAGAATGAGCTTGTAAAGAAATCACTTTTATTATTTTATCATAAAGAGATAAAAAGATGGTTTTTCTAAGCAGTTCATAGCACCATTTTCTGTTTTGATAACTTTGCTTCTTCAAATTTATTTTTTAGAAAGCTTGTTTTGACTATTTCTATATGACTATGGCAAGTTACTGCCATTAACATATGTGCCTAAACCCACAACTCCTGTTAATAAATGTCACCTTTCAGTGGGAGTCTACAATTGGGCTCAGTTTTTTCATTCTATACACATTGATGTCTGGGGTCAACTGACAGAAAAACCAGTCCCAGGTGTCTGAGACACCTCCACTCACTAGGTTGGAAACATGTCTGAGATCATCTGGGAGTCTCATTGAGAGGCCTACAGCTCTATAGCAGAGGAATGTTGGAAAGCTCAGACTGTGTGTAGCCATTTTCCACAGATAATGTTTCTAGAAGTAGGAGGTAGATGCTATCATTTCCCTAAGAAATAGATGATATAGGTCTAGTACAGCATAACTTCTATCAGAATGCATTGGTCAGTATAGTCTCAGAGCTCAGCTATATTCAGGAGAAAGAACATGAACAGTACCTTCCTAATTCGTTTTCTTTTTCATGCATGTGTATGTGCATGTGCGTGTGTGTGTGTGTGTGTGTATGAATGTTTGCATGTGTGTAGGCACACATGTGTAAGTATGGTTGTAAGTGTATGTACATGCATTCAGAGGCACAAGGCTGATGTTGGGCAACACCCTCTATTTCCCTATCACCTTATTCACTGAAACCTAGAGATCACAGATGTGCTTAACTTGTATAGCCAGCTTGCTTGGGAATTTCTCTCTTTTAGGTAGGATCTGGGGACTTGAGCTCTGTTCTTCATGCCTGTACAGCAAGCTCTGTAACTACTGACCTATCCCTGTAGCATTCACTTCTTTTATCTGTAACTAAAAAAATTTGTCTACTACTTTTAGTTAAAGAATAATTTTCCTTCTCAGTGGGAGATTTTTCCAGTCAAATAAATAACAAAGAATATAAAAATACAATTTTTAGTATAGATTTGATAATTTACAGTGTCTATTTTTAATGATAAAATAGTGATTTGTTATCATGCCTCAATTCCATCATAATTAATATATTAATATCAAGCATGAAAATCATGTTATTATCTAAAATGTTGATGTAGTCTCAGATTTGGTGGGATCCATCTATGAGGTAACCTTACCTCCATTCCATGAATTGAAACTTGAAGACTATTAAAATTAAGTGCTTTTCGTCAGGCCATTCAGCTCATGGCAGTCTAATAGGGGACAATCTGTCTCTCCTGTAACTGACTTTATAAGTTGCATCTGTGCAATGGAATTGCATCAATATTTCAATATAAAACCATGCAATGACATTCTGTGGCATTTGTCCACATTCTCTGTGAAACTCTAACATTCAATATTCAGAAGTTCTAACGATCAACTATGCATAGTACCTTGTAAAAGTCTCAAGGCACTCATGTTCAAAACATGCCCCCTGAGCCTTAAGGGCATAATCATCTATATTTATACACTCTATAACATAAAGATAATTATATAACAGTTGGGCTATTTTTATAAATACCAACCACACATGCATGCATACATAATGTTCAATAACTTCACTTTTGACAATCTGCTGACATCTAATTATCAAACAAAAACACACCATGCCTGCTTCATAGACTCAAGGTGGACTATTTGAGATTAAAACAAAAAATGAAAACCCTATGTATCAAGCATGTTTTAATATGCCAGATAAGCCCAATGATCTAAATTTCTTACACATACAAAATAAAGTTTTGTTATTTAACAAGTTTGACATATTTATTTGTGGGAGATGTGGAAGTCAACCTTGTGAAGGAAAACAGTGGGATGGAGAACAAGGTGCCATAGGTTCTTACAACTCCTCAAAGAATCCTGATCTGCTGTACTCATTAGATCTAAGATGGCTCCCAGCATACCACTGAGACAGCAAAAAGGAACCGAGGCCAAGGGGAGCCTTCTTCCTCCATTTTCTTGGAAGTACAGGTGATGATACTTCCCCCACCCCTTCTGAGTTACCTCATCAGATAGGGCTTTCATTAGAGCAAGGTGGTGATGTGGTAAGATACTATTGGTCAATGATTTAGGGTTTCGGGATTGGCTCAAACACTGTATATAAGCTTATGGGCTGGGCAATAAATTCAGATCTGCACCCTGATGCTGGTCTTGGGAATCTGATCTCTTTTGATTCATCATGTAACTCCTGTGTCTCTCTTCCTCCGCCCCCCCATTCTCAGTTCTATTGTCACCTACATTGACTCCATTTGAAAAACTGTATTTGAAGCATACTTCCAGTTAATATCAATATAATCCCAAATTTTAGTGCTGTTGATGCAAGTAATTAGTATTAATAAAAAATAATGAGAGGACATATCATGGATAATATCTAATAAATTATTCATAACCATGAAACCCATAAACAGTATAAAATTTGTACTAATATATACAATTAAATAAATATAGTTCATTCAAATAAGTCTATGAATCCAAATATTTCTCAACTCAGTCCTGAAGCTGAGAAGAAACATCAGTTACCTTGTCATTCAGCACTGAAATAGATATTGCTCATTCGATGATGTCATTTTTCTTTGGTTTTTCATGTTTCTTGAAATCGTATGTTACTGTTTTAAATAGGAAGAAACAGTATTCTTTTCAATACTTATCAGTTGACTTGGAAGAGAAACACAGTTTCTACAGTTTCTAATAACTGTAGCAGTTAACTCAGCTAATTAGACTCTCTCAGATCAGCTATATGGATAAATTTGCTCTGCAACTCTTGTTTCCTCCCAGAAAAAAAGTTTGAGATTGCCTTTGTCTAACTCCAGAAGCCAAATGCTGAAAGCCTTCGGTAAGTTATCTATAAAATGATGCCACTTTTTAAAAAATTAGTTATTATATTTATTTACAGCCCAAATGTTGCCCCTCTCCAGGTCCCCCCTCCCAGACATCTTCACCTCTGAGTGTATGCTCCCCCTGGCATCCCCCTTCCCTGAGGCACCAAGTCTCTACAGAATTAGGCACATCCTCTACAACTGAGGCCAGTTAAAGCAGTCTTCTGCAATATATGTGCCTGGGGCCTAGGAACAACCCATGTATACTCCTTGGAAATATTTCTACCTGAAGACTCAGCTATACTACTCTTGGGCATATACCCAAAAGATGCTCAAACAAACTACAAGGACATGTGTTCCACTATGTTCATAGTAGTTTTATTCATAATAGCCAGAAACTAGAAGCATCACAGATGTCCCTCAACAGAAGAATTGATAAAAAAAGGGGTTCACCACTTGTGCTGAGGAGGCAGCAGAAGGTGGTCTCCAGACACAGGGTCTGAAGAACAGCTGGAAGAGAGAACTGGTCTCCCAGGAAT